>JAQFYE010000450.1:0-36140 GCA_034694305.1 Protaphorura glebata
TTAATTTGTTAATAATTCGTTAGCAAATTGTTGATTTGGAAAGACACTTGAATAAAAGCAAACTTGAACTTGAACTTAAATTTACGGGATCGATTACTTGTAAAGTCACTTCAAGTTTTCTATCTCACTTATGTCATTTTGAAAACCTCAACGTTCGACTACGTAAGGGAAACTGAAACACCATTAACTCTGATTTCTTAAGACAAATCTGTGGCTGAGAAATAGAAGGTACAGCTTGTAGAATTTCTACAAAAATTACATATTCTCCTTAATTTATAAAATTTGTGTAAAAAACTAAGTATTCATACCACAACGAATGCCTACAATAATTGGCCAAAAGAAGGACAGGTAAACTTTTTAAGTTTATATTTTTTGTTTCGAACTTTCTATTCAACCAAACGGCTGGGAGTCTCAGATCACAATTTACCCAATAGTAGGGAAACATTCTTTTATAACATAAAAATACCCAATTATCTTAAGTACTTTTAAATTGCATTGTACACAGTGGCAGTCATAATTCATGGCTCGATTTATTTTCACATAATACGACCTGGTGAAAGCCATATTTCACTTTCATTGTATGTCCAGTATGCGCTTGCCAGCCTTAAGTCAAAAGACAAAGTGTTATGTTTCGTTTTCTTCCGTAATACAACCATAATATCCGTTTTCACGCACATTTACCCTCTCGCCTTCTAAGGACTAACAAGGAAACAATCTTTCATGTAAAATATATATCAAGCTGTGGGATTAATCATTTCAACCGTGTTTGGTTAAGATTACGTATGAAGGTTTAGGTTTCGTCGGTGGAATCCTGATTCCTGATCACAAAATCGAACCTTTTTAAAGTTTCAGAGAAATGCATTACTTAAAAAATAAAGGAATGACCGAAATGGTTTATGTGTTTGCCCCAATTAACAAAATTTGGACTGAATTTATTCTCAGGAGACTTGACTTCTCTCGGGTTGGGATATGACCCGATCTGGTATTACATGAAAAGTCGTTCCCCTGTAAGACTTCCGACTTTTTCCAAGAGTCGAGAGAAGGAATATAAATCAGTTCAGATTTGAATTTGAGATAAGAGGAGAAAGGTTAGGTTTTAGGATATTAGGAAGCAGTAGGGTTCAGTTCATACGGTTGATTGCCTAATTGAATGCAAGCGCAAGGCCCAGCACAGGTTCTTCGGCTCAACAGCCCAGAATGAAATGAGGTTGGAAGATGTCAGAGCACAGTAAATCCAAATCCGATCCGATTCTATGTATGTCTACCAAATATGGTACCTTACGTATATGGTACATACGTGTATATGTTACCGGCAATTCGTAGAATTTGATATTTGTGAATTCATTGTGAGCCTAGTTTTCACTGCCTTGTGTAGAATATTTGAAGTACGATTGTGTCATGCCGTTGGCCAAATTTTCCTACTACTTTTGCAAAATAATGGCTTCTGACTTTTCATTTGCCCAGGAGACGTAAAGAGTAATTTTTTTTTGAGAACTTAACCCCTTTCAAAACAGTGCGATAGAGCTCGAACCCCTCACTCGATTCTACTGGTTGATGCTCTGTGGAAATGACAATTCCTCACAGATGTGCTTTAAGGATGATTTATGGAGATTAAGCTTGGCTGGACAGATTGGTACCTTTTGAAACATTGTCGTAACATGTCCTGACTTGACAATTTTTAACGGCGTGATGGTCTTAAAGCTATTTCGGCAATACAAATTGCACAGATTTATGGGAATTCAAATCTCCTTTGGACGAAAACATTCATTTTTCGACACTTATTTTGATTCTGCACATTGCCTCTAACAGCAAACGAAGGATTCCAACTATTCTCCATCGTTTGACTAGAAGTTACGATGGCACGCACTTCTATGAAATTCTGAGTTGAGTTGAGATTTATCATGAGTCGAGTTGAGCTCAGTTTGGACAGCTCCGTTCTTCTGGCAGGGGGCAAACCTTCCCAAAGGGGTATTTTCTTGGGTCGGGTTCAGTTTTTTGGAACATTGACAAAACCAAGAATTTCTTCTGTTTTCTCTCAAATTATTTTTGTTAGAGTTTTATTAAATTTGGTTTCGGACATTTCGATGGGTCGATCTTGCCCTGTCAGATTTCCAACTTTGAGGAAGTTAGTGAAATCGAAATGGAACCAGTTTAGTGTAGTAGGTGTGGGTTATGTACGATTTACTAGAGGAGAGATAGAATTGAAATGGATGCTGGATGGAAACTCAAGTGTTGGTCTGGTTTGCTCACTGGAAGACACTTTCTCCAGTCTGCCTGGAAACTGGATCCCAACCAAACAGACAGAAAGTAAAGTTATAGTGGGTAGTCCATTGAGAGAAACGTCGAGTTGAAAATTACTAAATCCATCTGGTGGTCGTAAAAACATGGATAATGGAAGGATAACATCAATTCCACTTTTCCACAAACGGGAAACCCACTTACACTTTTCTTCGACTCTCCTGCCGAGAGATCGATGATTGATGTTTCTCCTGCTCAAATTCCCACGAAAGGATAGCCAGAGACCAAATATAGACTTTTTCTTATGTAAGAAGTAGTAGGACAGCGTAAAAGTAAAAGTACGAAATGTAAGTAGCCGTCTGTCCAAGTCCATGACCAAGAATAATGGTTCGTAGTAACAAGGACGCACTTTCACCAGTCTCGTTTGAACTTCAGAAGGACCGAACGATTTTTTTTATCAATATACCAAATCCGAAGGTCTCTGACCATTATATTTGTTTCTTCGGAAGTTTGGTTTACAAATTGGTTGAACTTTGGTTAAATTGAACACGTTTTATGGTTGTTGTGTTTTTTTTTTGTGTACGAGTTATTACGAGTTCTATTGAAGGCATTACTATAGTTCACTCTGTTATTAAGCTAAACAAAATTAAAGCTAGTTAACACTTCAAAGTTCTATTGTGTCAATTTCTGTTGACAAGGCTGTAAAACTAGAATCGGTTAAATTTTGGTCCCATTTTATAGACATCGCATCTAAGAGCAATGTCGTTTCATTTTAAAATTATTCACATTATTTTGTTTCAAATTAGTTCAGGTTAGTACTCCTGGATCCACTCATTTTGAGATCTCAAAAATATCTTATTCTCCCGTCCGAATATCGAACTACAGAAAACATCCATACTTTAGAATAGCGAAGCAACTATATTTCTCGTTCCCAAGTCTCGTAAATTGTGCATTGTCAAAACAAATTTCTGGGAAGAACTGAAGATTTATTGAGGTTCTGGAAAGGTCATCTCATTTTCCGCAACATAGCGCTTTGTGTATCAATGCAGTTTAGGAAACATTTCGTGAAAACTCGTTATTCCATGTTATTTCTTTCACCGCCTCCGAAACAGTATGGGCTTTCGGAGTATTGAGCTCCCAGCATATAGTGAGACAGAAATGACAAGCTGTACCAAAAATACACTTCAATGGAAAAGCTCTTAATAAAATAAACAAGTTTGTAATAAGCGCTATAAAAATTACAAGTTGTAGAACTCGGTTGGATTGTGAATGTAGGCAATTCAGAACTTTTCACCCTAGTTCACACCCACATAGACCTGATCTGTGTAATCAGCTGCTAAGTGAGAAATCTATTATTTGCAGAGAAAACAGAAGAAATCCATTTATCATGAAAGCATTGAGTAATCAAGCGTAAATCTGACGCGTGAGAACACAAAGACTGGAAAGAAAAAATAACATTTGTGGTCCAAAAAACTCTTTCTTTTCCTTTCAACCTACAAGTCAATTCTAATCTCTGACAAGGATGAGAGTCATGGATGTTCCAATCCCACTGTCACTTTCAAAATTCAAGACCCAGAACAAAGAAAATATTCAGAAACTTTTGTTACTAAAGAAAAGAAATGTTATTTTTTTAGCCGGATGTTCAACGAAACTTGTTCTGGGAAACGATCTTGCGATTCATGAAATGACAGGTGTCTGATTCTGTTAAATAAATTAGTGTTCGTTTTAGAAATAATCCATTAATCATTGTTGCAATGACTATATAGACCGATCAACACGATATAATTGAGATGCCGATTCTGCTGCTATTACCAGTAATTTTTTAAATTAGTTAAAAAAGTTGATTCACAAATTCTGTGATCTGATCGGGTCAGAATTCCAAATTATGTTTATGCGTACATACAAGAGGCAAACGTACAAACACGGTAACTTTTTTTTATTTTGTTTTGTCTCTTTAATATCATTCGATTTTGTTCTCGTCGCCCGAGTGAGATATTTTCAGAGTTGACTTTGTCAATTCACTTCGGATTATAGAAGTTTGGGAGATGAGGGACTACTCACTCTAAGTAAGCGTATTTTTGTGAGCTCTTTCTTTCGTTTACTACCTGTGTTATAAAATCCGATTACAATTCTCTAAGGAGTACCCTGTCTTTCATGTCGCTGACTCGACAAATTATCTAAACTCTTCCACTTTTCCCGATTGTCGATGTCTTCATTTTTGACATTGCGTCACACCCTTAGTTGATAAATGTTCACTGTTCAGTAGACTCCTTGTCGAAATATGATCCATTTTTTATATTGCTCTTCCCACTCCATATAACAATGCAATATATCAAAATGTCTTGTCTCGCTTTTTTGAACTGCAAGAACTTAAGAAAATGATGGTAAAAGTACCACATCACACGCAGTTCCTACATGTATCGCATGTTGGAAATATTATCAAAGTTTTAAATTCAAATATCATGAAAATGTGAATGCGACTGTCTATTCTTCATCCGGATTAGATACTTGTGTCGTAGAATATCAGATGACTTCACCTGCTTCTGTTTCTAAAAATTACAATTTGACCTGGTTTGACCTCATCTAATTCAAGGCCAATTATAAGTACACCGTTCCAAATGCAGTAGCCTGAGACGAATTTCACTATAGCATTTTTTTGTATAATTGGGCGACGTTCGCAATTCAATTATTCTTACAAATTCCAACAAAAAATTAATAGGTCTCACTAATCGTTGTAAAAAATGATCGTAAACTGGAATAAATTCGGCAAAAATGTCAAACACATTCAAAACCTGACCCAGGTTAGGTAGGTACTCCAAGTAGTAGGAAAGGTTTAACCGAAGTAGAATATTGGTAATCACCACGTCCAATACATAACATGACTACCCCGGCATTCGAACCACAAAACGGTCGCTCTTGTGTTCTGTTCGGTTGATGCTCTCTCTCTGTCAGAAAAAATCGGAATAAAATTGACAAAATTAATATTTCATGCCAAATGCAGAATTCACTACCCATACAATACACAAAAACCAGCACCCTTGGAATAATAAGAAATTCATCAAGAATGATAAAAAATTCACATGAAGGAATGTTCATTATATTTGAAACTAATCGTTATTCGAAGAAAATAAAAAATGTGCTTTTGGAACCCTATAAAATCAATAACTCGAAAAGACATTGTAGGAATTTGGTTTGTAGACGTAATCATTTCCACGTACTATTAGTTAGACTATTAGGGTTTTCCCTGGAGCAGCGTGGAGTAACAAACGGAATGATAAATTATTGTTCCAGAGCGTCTTTGCTCCTCCGGGACTTCCTTAGATTTGTCATGTGTCATTTATTTGTTCATCGCTTTCCTATCCCGAGACATGGTATTTTCGCATTTCATTGTGTTGGACAGTGGTGCAAAATGTAGTTCTCAATATTTACCTATATCCCCAAACCGTTAAATATGTACATTGTACAAGGTGGCCCAGTACTTCCTTTATTCAACATTTGTAAGTAGAGCAACTTTAGTATTTCAAGGCAAATCAACAGCTCAAGGTCATGGACCACCCTGTACAATCCGACTGTGACTGGCATATAAAATTGTCTCCAGCAGAGTACTAATGCCGTATTTTCTGTTTTTCTTGACAGGATGGAAAATTGCGACACATGGCAGAACTGCAACGCTCTGTCGTAGCCGACCCTGACACGCGACAACAATTAGCTCAACAAATTGCCAACTGGGAAGAGAACATTGAGAGACTTCACTGTGAACAGTTCCGTCTCAGATGTTACATGGCATCTCTACAAGGCGGAGAACTACCGAATCCTAAGGTCAGTTCACTTCACTTCATTCATGTCAATTTCATCTTAACAGGCTAAAAGTGAAAGTTTAGATCATTAGTGAATAATTGCACTCTAATAACGACGGCCTCTGGGGGGGGGGATGTCGACTCACGAAGAAACCATTTTTCATGTTTCCACACAAGCGTCGTAACATTAAGTAAAGTATCCTCTTCACAATTAGCAGATAGTTTTTTTCTCACTGCGCAAAGTTTTTTAGCAGTTCGACCATTCAATTTCGAATACATTAATTCCAGGTACGACTTATAAACGACGTGAAACTACCAATATAGAGCTAGTAATGATGAATCAGAAAATAGACCTTCATGTTCTGGACCAAAATAACCGATGATTTCAGCCAGCTTAACTTCAGGAAATGTGCTGGTCGCGTACTGCATGAATTGATTATGTTTTTTTAAACATTTCTATTATTTTCTCGTCTGACATTTCAATTAGAATTGGATCAAATTTTTGGAATGGATTTATTATATTTTACTTTTAATTACTCTCAAATTTGACCCATGTGATATCCGGGCAGGAGATCCGAATCTGAACCGTACCATATTTACTAATTGTAAGATACATAAGTGCATGATCTGAACAGTTCGCATCCATCTTTATCATCCATCCAGGGTAATCCACCGTTCTAACTGATTAATTTTCTATACGATGAACTAAAATTAAATCAGTTTTCGGTCGACGTATTTATTTGATTCACCGAAGAGAGTTATACAAGAGAACCCGGGAAAACTCCTTGTAATGTTGTGGAGACTTAGACATCATCGTAATGCTAAGGGTGTCCTTACCTGGTGGTGCTTTATCAGTTAAGAACGACTTAATACACTTTGTAAAAACATTATCAAGTGCGTTTGGAATACAAAGCAATCAATGTTCATACCAACTCCCTACTAGGTTAGCTAATACTGTCTTTACAAAAGAGCGAAGTAAGTTGTTGCAAGAATCCCGCCGAAGGTGCTTCCATTCCTGTAGCAACCTGAAAGTTTTAACCATTCTAGTAGTGCTAAGTCATGACGTAATTGTCCCACTGACGTCATAAGCGTTGACATAGGCGCTGTGCCACTAGATTTGAAAAAAACTTTGTTTGGACAGCATATGGTACGAAAGAGTTGTCAGGTTCATATGCATTCGAACTGACTATGTCCGATAATTATAAACAAACAATCTAGTAAATGAAGTAAATAATTTGGACCATCTTCGTTGCCATGGCTGCACTTAAAGGATGGCTCTGATTTGATATCCAACTTGATTCGAAAGATCGTGAGAGTGCGTAAGAAAATTCTAAGATTTTGGTTTTGATGATCCTTGTTGGAACGAGAGTAGCTGTTTGAGTTGGGTCGGATGTGCTGAGTGAGTGTTTTTGGAACTTGAGTTTGTTTCTTCATCTGTTTGTTTTCCTCATCAATAAATCCATTTGGTTCGGGCGGGCGTCTCTATGACGCCCAGTTGCATGAACGCTAGTTCTGGTAGACTTCCAGTCCAAGTTTTCTCTCTTCATTCGTTTTCTAAGCTTCAAGAAATTGGATGAATGCCTCGGCTCGGCTTTCCTTGTTTGTGAAAAGTGGTAGATTGCTTTTCCGTTTTCCTTTGACTTTTCCACTCATTTATGTTTTTCTTCCTTTTCTCCTTAACGAATAATCAATGGAAGGAATCCTTTTCCCCGTGCTTTTGTCATCTGATTGAATTTAGCTTTTCCCTGGTTCCTCTAACTTTCGTTTAACACAACCCATCACCCATCGCCCTTCTCTCCCGAATTTCTCTAACATTGAATTCGAGTGTCGGTCGTCAAGGTTTGCCTGACTGACGAGGGGGACTACCCAGCTGCTTCATCGCAAATTATTACCGTAAAGCATCAAATTACGACTCTAATTGTAAGGGCGGTTATGTGTTCGTCAAAATGCGGTGAATTCTGACCCTGCATTGCAAGGTTGGGGATTTGTTCTGTTTTAAAAATAGATGATAAACCACCATCATTTAACGAATGTGATATCTAAATTCTGTCATCTCACAACTCAGGATAGAGAAGTCCAGGTTATAGCCCAAAAGTTGATACTCGTCTGCCAAAATTATGTGTTATCAATGGCTTTGAGTCTATTAGTGAACGGATACTGAAATTCTTTCGACACTCCCATAGTGCAATATTGATTTTTATTTTTCGTGAGAGAAAAACCTCTGAATTTTCATCTCACCAAGGAAGGTCCCTGTCTGGTTAGTCGTGAGAAACTGGTGACCTAGGGCATACATGCGTAAGGGGTCAAGCCTCCAAAATAATGAGGACAGAGCAATCTGCACAAGTTTGAAAAAAAAATACTTTTTCTCATTCTAATTTTTGGATTGGCGATCTGATTTAGAAAAAAATAATGTGGCTGAGCAAATTATATTTAGATCAACTTTCACCTTTGCCGAAAATTACTGATCTTCGAGAGGCGAAAATTTAAGGAGAGAGAAGTTTCAACTGCTACTGTGATATTTCATACGTAGAAAGAATCTTGACTTCTCCGGAATCTCCCTTATGAATGATTGGAGCCCTAGTGCCATAAATATGATTCTAGATGAAGTCAGTTTAAGCTTATTTCCATGATGATGAAGTTGGTGATATATTTTGTAGATGTACAAATGGCTTTCCTGCCTTGAGTACTCATTTTCATCATCTGCAATGCGTTTAAATTCTTCTTTCGAGCGTAACTTTATTAACTCATGTTTCAAACTTTCCTTACACACAATGGAAGGAAGGATCAACGAATGGATTTTATTTTTAGCACAGTTTATTATTGTCAAGATAAAATAAGTATGTATAAGCACATGAACCTCTGATCCTATGTACGTTATATTATTAAGTGTTTTTCAGAGAAGATTCATTTACGTACGTAGATAACCTTTTCATATGGGCCAAATTAATATCAATTTGCGAACTATGAAGTTTCATCTTAGAGCAAATATTATAATGATCTAGTCTAATTGGTTTCCAAAGGCATCGAGTTTCATTATAAACTTAATATCAGAGGAAATTTTAGTTTATTTTGGAAGAACTCTATTCCCTTCCGAGAATATTCCAGGAGTTACCGTTGTTAGCATTACACAAGCAACGGTACTTTGAACTTGAGTGATTAGGCACGACCAAGATTAAGCATTCATAGTCGGTTAACTGAATATTTTCATTGTAAACCAATTTTGCGGAATATTCGATATGGAATGTTACCACTCGGTGCATTTCCATGACCTTCGACTATTCTAAGAATTGAATTGTACTTCCGATCGTGTCCATGTCGATGGAAGTTCACGTTGAAATAGACATACACCGTACATACAGGATTACTAGAAACCGGAAAATCGATTCTAATCTCATCACTGGGTTATTTTGTAGTACTAGTGAAAGTCTTGGTGGAATTTCCCCAAGATAAATAGAATAGAGCCCAGACCCCAGACCCATCGTCATCGTCTTGTTCTGATAGAGACAGACAGACAGATAGAGTCGTGAGATGAGATGAGATAATCAAAACTCATCCTTCTTAACATTGCATGTCTTCTTCACATTCACATTCACTAGAACATGAAGATATCTGAAGAAGTCTGTTCATCCACCCATGTCAATTGTCAATGGCCTGGCACGCGACGCGGCATGCATTAGATGGAATGTAATGATAGAAAATTAGACGGAAGAAACAAAGTCAGAAAATTTGACTTCCCATCTTCTTCCTTCCTTGACGTCATCAAATTTCAAACGATAGACAATGTAATGATTCACGGAAACGTGAATGAGCAAAGGAATGGTAGTCGCAAGTTGAAATAATGAAATGAGTATGGGTTGAATTGCTTAAATATGTCACAGGAATGCCTGGAAAATTATTTGAATCCCAGTTACTGTGAACTTCAGAATCTCAAATTGATAATTGAATTGTATTAGTTCAGGGCCATATATTAGAGAGCATTGTTTAAAATCACCCACTATATCAAAACCTTTGTTTATTATGCTGAAACTCTTGAGATTCGACCACTGATTTTAAGGGAACCGCGCGGGGGTCACTATAATTTTTTTTTAGGAAGTTTGGTCAAGTAGTATAGAAGGGTCAGTATAGTTGAGGTGGGCAACTGAAGAAGCTTCCACCCATCAGGAGCTAATAATCACTCAAAAACTTACAATAGCATTATTTTGCTACTCGCCTGTGACACTTCCTCATATGGAAGTCCATAAAGTCATGTTCTTCTGTCTTTTGAAATTTAGACTTTCAAGTTACAAACATAGAAATAATTAATTTTACTTCGTAGTTCCAGAATGTTTACATTAAGCACATATTTGCAGTTTCTGGATCTCTGAATCATGAGCAGGTCGCCATTCCATTCTGGTCATAACATGCTGTTTCTCACATTACATTTCCCAACATTTTGCTTGTTTCAGATTATTTTCGAAAACCAAGTACGACCTAAGCCGATTTTCTAACTTTACATAGACAACAAGGATACACAAAAAACTAGGTTTCGACTAATATTAACATTTTTATAAGCATTTGGATGACAAATGTCTTGATGAACTCAAACTTTTTCCGTGCTAAGTCAATGGTTTCAAGAAGTACGTAATTAAATTTTGTGGATAGTCTTATCTTATTCGTACCGCCATTCCAACCAACATGAAGTTAAACAAAATCCCTTTCAAAAATTTTAAAATATCGTTTGAATATATTTTATTTTGTGCTGGACTTTCAGGATAATAGCTCTTTTGCTAAATTATGTACAAAATGTAATTAAAAGAAGAGTTAATTAACAGAAGCTTCGCCTACATAAGTTTTATAATTGGTCTGCATGAACCCGTATTGGAATAACAGGAATGCTTTCATTCGATTCTTGAATCAACTTGGAGAGAGCAGAAAGCACGTAGGAAAAGTACACAGAAAAAGCACGTAGGGCGAACCAACGCCGAATTCGCATTGATTTTTAGAATTGACGAAGTTGTTTTATTCCATCCATTCCTCCCCGGGGGCGTCGATGTTAGAAGGTGCAAAAATTGTTTGTTTCATTGTTCTGACATATGTTGTATTTTTCCAGAGTTTGTTGTCCCATGTGTCAAGAACAACGAAGAATACACTGAATCGGTTGGGGGTGTTCACTGTGTCGTCATTCCATGCATTTGTGTGTGCCAGGAGTCCGTCTCTCTTGAGTAATTTGTTGGCTGGACGTGGAGCAACTAAAAGGAGGGCTCCACTACTCTCACGCTCAAATTCAGCCTCATCCAGAAGATCTCTCCATGCTTCATCCCAAGATAGAGATTCAGAGAGATCTGCCAAAATATCTCTACCAGACAATCAAGTGAGTACAATGTCAAACTCACCTTCTCTTTGTCAAATCCACTCAATTTATTGTTCTCGTACAAATTAAGGTAGACTTCTGCGTTTGAAGGCATGACAAAATATGCACATAATATGCAAATCCTGATGAGGTCCAAACTTGGAGTGAGATTTTCAGACATGGCGTGAAATTTGTTATTTAGCACAAGGGCGAAGGTAATTTAATTGTATGGGTCTAGCGAGTTCGATAACATCTTTAAATATTTTTTAAAGGATATCAGACGAGATTAGCCGTTCTCCATGTCGGATATATCGCGCGTTCATCATGGCTATTTTCTGTCAATGCGTGTACTTTTCTTACCGATAGAATAGTTATTTTTCTTTCAGTATACGTTAGAAACTTGAATTGAATCACTAGAAAACAACTATGTATTTTAAAAAACGCTGTATAGCATTGCAATTATTTTTTTACGGCGGCGCTCAAATATTCAGTTTCATTTTAATTGAAAATTTGAAACACAGCGTCCAGGGATATTTTTTCAAATTTTCTTCCATTATTTATAAGGCGAAAAAAGAAGTTAAGGTATACGGGGATTTTATCTCTGGTATTTGTTAGAAGTCAAAGTTTGTATAATTTAGTTGTAGACACTGCTTTAGTACTAAGGAAGTCAGTCGTCTCTGGTTGTGAGCGCGAATATAATTACTAAAGAATAAATTTTAATTCAATCATTCTGTTCAGGTTGTTACGGTGGCCCTGAAAGATGCAATGTCAGTGGAAGAATTCCTTGTCAACGCTTGTGCTAGGAAAAATCTGGAACCAATGGAGCATTTTGTTCGTGTCAAAAAGCGACGTGACCTCCCGGACACCAACTACTTTGTCCCGCATCGAAGTGACTTAATTGACACTTACGTAAGTCTTTGAGGAATTACATGCATCACGAATTTAGCAAAATAATGAGATGTTTGATGTAATACTACGCTCAATAATAAATTACGTCGGCTAATACGACACCCCCTCACTTCTTGTTATGTCTCATCGGAGGAAAGTGGCAAATCCAGAATGAATTGAACTGGAATAAAATTCGGGATACAGAATTTTTTGTTTTTTGGAGTTTATTTCGTGATTTGTAAAATTCCGATATAAATGCCGAAGAGTATGTTCAAACTATTGAAAGAAATCCTTACTATAGAATCAGTTTTCAAATTCGGAAATACGGTAGAAAAAGAAGTATTCGAAAGTACGTGAAGATCAATTTTGGAAACGACATGTTTTCTGACCCACTCTGTTGTATATCCGAACATAAATTAAATCATATGAGTCATTTCTATCCACGGACTCATTTTGCAGTCTATTAAAATTTTCTCCCCGAATGTCAATATTGATTTGAAATTGACAAATATCCATCGATTCTTTAATTAATTAGTATTAAAATAAACCTCGCAAGGGGAGCAAAAACGAACTTGTCTTTGTATTTATTGAAAATTTGTGACATAATCTAAATTTGTATTGTGACATAAAGTAGGCCAATCTCAAAATTAAAACCGTGTTTAATAGAAGCGAACTCACGCCCAATTCGGGTAAGGTCCTTCTATCCGATTTAATACACTACACCATGGGCTAACATATGGTCTACAATCTGCTTTGGATGATTGCGGTGCATTTTTCTTATCTGTACTTTTTCTTCCTAACTGGAGCGGACTGGAGAGTAGTGCAATAAAAATGGGTTGCAGGATTTTTCTTGGATTTGGTATTTTATTTTAAGCACTCGTACTAAACCACATTTGCTTGTTCTGGTTCTCTTCTGTACAGTTAGCAACACACGAAGTGGTTGAAGTCCGAGCTAAGCTATTGTACCAAGTTGAACTAGGACGTGGCTCTTTGGACCAAATGTGGGGATTCAGTGTGGAAGCTGAACTCGTAGAAAATTCGGACCGACAAGATGAATTGTGCTGCTATGTGAGTCGTGTCGAGGAACGGAGTGTGGCCATGAATAATGGTAAGGAAAAGACCAAAAGAACTATCTTTTGTCTTCACGAATAAAACAGCAAGGGGTGTTTATTCTAGACTGACTTACAAGGGAACGCCGCCACTTAAATCGAACAACGAAATTAAATTTTGTGTTATAACCCAGTCAGATAGGTTACAGTGACAGATTCGTCTGGGGTAAGATTTTGGTCTACTACAAGAAATTTTTGAGATAATCCAAAACGTCAGATCAGAATTCTATTAAACTCACCACAAGAGTACCAATTTATATTACGTAGGATCAGAAAATAATTTATCTCGCGACGAAACCAGTTTGTTCTTGACCAGATCAACTGACCTGATGAGTTCTTCAGAAAAATTTAGCCAGAGCTGAGTTTTACACGGATAGCGATTTCCTTGTAGTATAACGTACTGACCATAAACATTAACATGCCTTATAAATAAATTC
Organism: Protaphorura glebata; assembly: GCA_034694305.1. Classification (NCBI taxonomy): domain Eukaryota; kingdom Metazoa; phylum Arthropoda; class Collembola; order Poduromorpha; family Onychiuridae; genus Protaphorura; species Protaphorura glebata. Next base: position 13,799 of record JAQFYE010000450.1, read on the forward strand.
TGGTTTTGTTGCCTCTGTTGAGTATCTATATTTTATAACCATTTCTAAAATATTCTCACATGTTAGATTTCGATGTAAGTCTTAGATCGTGGTTAAACCTCGGCTTGCTTTTCGCAAGAATAGGTATCATGTTTTTATTTATCCTGCGGAAGGTCACCCCAGTTAGAAATAACTCAAAAATCTAGAAACATTTTTATTGTAATACCGTGTCTATCAGAATCAAACTTGCTAACAAATGTCGCGGCATGTACCAGTATTACAATGGATTTACTTGAACAGTGTTAAGATTTTTTAAATATTAAAACAATGATTTATCTAATTGGACAGTTGTAAGAGGCTTAATTACTTAAAATAATGCGACCAGATGATTTGAATTTTGTGATATAGTCATAATATAGAAGATAACTGGTTCTCTATATTTTCTTCTATATTCCTAACCCTCTCAAAATTGTGGTGTAGTAGCTCTTTAGTATTTCTAATTGGAGAAAGAAACCATTAGAACCTGGTACATAGTACCTGGATTATTTCAGTGCACTTTTCGAGTAAATTGTTTACTACTAACACTGTGTAACGATCGATCTATCATTTCCTAATGTGGAGGTTTCAATTCCCTCTACATGATAGTTGCTTTAAAGAGGATACTATTCACTGGAGTGGTACTACTAAGGGTACCTTCCCTAGACCAAATGGAAAACGAGCCAGTCTTGACGAAAAGTACCAAACAAAGTTCGACCGTTGATTTTGATTTGATGTATCAAGATCGTATCATGATTATAAATATGATTTGGGAGAAACTCTGTAATATGATAATAACGAAGGATCTAAAATGGATGGTTTGTAAAAATATTGTAAATGACCGCTTACAATCATTTTTAGAAGTGAATTTCAAAGTTCGAAGATTTATCTACCACCTATCAACTATCAAGTTTCTGCTCAGGTCAATTATCTTATATTCCAACTTCTATTGACTTGTTCGTTTCATCTGATATTGCTTGTTAATATTCTAGTCGGTAATTTTTCAATCTTCTCGTTTTTTCATCTTTTCAACGCCAGTTTTACGATATTCTAAATATTGAAAATTTCCAAGGGCGTTCAATTAGGAGTTTCAAAATTTGTATAATTTTAATTTGTTACCTTTCCGGTAACATTATTAGCTCATCAGGTTTCTAGTCACATCGTATTCCGTTCTTCACCGGTGTAAGAGTAACAGTAACAAAGGTTTAACCTATACTCCTACCATACACTCTCTTACAGCAGGTTCAGATTCCCTGAACCTGTTGTCAGATTCCCTGAACCTGTTGTCGGATTCCCTGTGCTTGCAGATTCCCTGAAAAAATTATCGTCTGTCAAATACTTTTCCTATCTCCGATAATTTGGCGTAAAAAGTTCCCGAAGGTCCACCCCCCGTGAAAGTTGAAAAATCATGGCTTTTGCATGCCAAATTTTTCCTTTTTCATTTCGTGTCAAGGTTGAGAGGTGTGCTCATCAAATATATTACAATTTTGTTGTAAGAAATCCAAAACAATTTCTTGAGTTTTGTTTTTTTCGCAATTCGCACAACGTTAAAATAAATTATTTTGAATTTTGATTTTTAAAAGAAAGAACAAAAATGGGATGTATTTGATTGGCACAGACGACAAGGTCCGAATGTTGACAACAGTTTTCTGAAATTCTTGACCTGAACAAAAGAACTAACTAGCTGACATAACTTTCTTTTAGTCATCCAATGTCTTGAAAATTTTCTAGATCGTTGTTAATTCTTGCAAGATGGTTAGGGCATTTTATGAATTTTGTGATATTTTTAAATCATGTACCTCCCTAACATGCATATCATGCAGCTGACATTTATTGCAGTAATTCGATATTTTTATTTTAAATATTAATCGACTGTTGAATTGAAACTTCTAACTCTAAAATTTAGAGCTCCGGATATTTTAAATTTCAATTCGTATATTCGAGTTTAATTTTAGACCTATTGTTAATAGTGAGTCGGTCGTAATATATGGCACAATCAGCTCCTTATCACTTTGCGATACGTAAGATGATCCAATTCCCTTGGCGTGAAAGTGGGTAGTTTTGAGTTCTCTCTAGAACTAAGAACACCTATCCAAGGCCATCTTGAGCACCAACTGATTTTCCTCAAAGACATACGCAGATATTTTGCCATGACTCGTATTTGTATATACACTTAATTCAATTCCACAAGTACAGTTCAAAATTTTCCCTTGTGAATGGCCATGGCTGAGTACCTCGTTGTGCTTTGTGGATTTCAACAGCACAGCTTTAGCGAAGAAAACTCAAATTGAACATACAATTTACACAATTGAAGTTTCTATTTCTTTTCTTTCTTTCTTTTTTCTTTACTTTCATTGGTGCTCTGATTCCTCAAAATACTGGGATGTGGTGGGTGCAATATCGACTAGGACTAGACTACTAGGTCGTTTCTGTGAGCCGTGCCCATAAAGAGTAGTGGATCAAGGGAGTAGTAGTCGTCGTCCTTTTCTTTATTCACGTGTCAGTCTCTATAAAATAAATCCAGATGGGTTGAACAACCACACTTTTTTACGACTGAAAACGATTTAGTGGGATGGTCGGTTTTTTTCTCCAAATCTAATCCAATCCAATTTGATTTCACCTGAGCCGAATCGTAGTGCTCGATGTTACGACACAAACACAAATCGACCTTACACAGTTTCGGTTCGGTGCGGCATTAGTTTATGTCCAAAAAGAATCCAATAATCTTAAAGAAAGGCAGTCTATGAAAAACTAGGATCCTTTAAACTAATTGAATCACAACAGCGCTAATTAGGGAACGAAATATCTCAGCTTTGAAGGCACACAAACTTATTACTTAGGTGCGTTATTTAGGAAGTTTAAATTAACTCCTGGACGGTGTATCCGATTAAAATAAAAAATTTCGGGAAAAAGATTAATATGTACGACCCCATGAACGTTTCCATTGAAATTGTCTGTTGTAAAGTTCAAAATTTTGGAAAACCTGAGCTCTCTGACAGAAGTCATAATATGCGGGACGTTCGGATGCGTCTTCGTTCACTTTTCTGGTTCAGATGTCTTCCTATTCGGATACCCTATGTATATAAAATACATCAGCTATTTTCGACTATTCTTTGCAATGCTAATATTTGATGCTATATTTCCGTTACAGGGATAATCAAAAGTGACGAAATTCTGGTGATCAACGGAGCAATTGTGTCTGACTTGGATATGATGTACATTGAGTCTGTTCTACAAGAGGAGTTGTCACTTTGCCTCATGCTTCGTTCTTCAAGGACGGAGCCACCGGCTTTGGCTGCTGCTTTGGCGGCCGCCGATGCCGCCATTGCTCAGCTCGTTTGTCCACCGCCACCCGCCGATCCTCTAGTTCTTACCGATGATGCGCTTTCTCATCTCATCGTTCCAGCCCCACATCAAAGTAAGTCAAAATTCAGTTTGAAGAATTTCCCAGGAATTTTTCAGGATTTCTAGTCAAATAGATTTGAATTTTTTATTTCTTTATAGTTTCTCGCAAATATTTCTGTTGTGACTGCTGTGCTGTCCGTATGTAATTAATATATTTGAAGGCGGAGGTATTCGATAGTTTATATGGTTGATAATTTTTACCCTTTTAGTTGTTATTAAAATCAGCAAATACGTTGTATTTCGGGCCAATTACTCCAAGAATTTTACAAACATAATGTATAATAAAATTCAAGTAAACCAATCTCACACTTGAATATTTAAAGTTGCAAGTTGTAACTCATTCCACGTCGACTACCACGAATTCAGATTGTAACAGCCAAAAAATTCTCGTTCGTTTTGTTCAATTTCTTTCAGAGTGAAAGTTGAAAAAGTCTAATAGTGGAAAGTCAAGGGAAAGTCTAGAATGACTCGAATCCCGGTTTGATGAGGAGCCAAAGTCCATAAATTCTTCAGCTACATTAAATTGGAATTGAGTTCTTTTAATTAGATTTTATTAGACCCTTTAATATTTTGAGTTCAAACTTAATGTGTTTTTTAAAATCTTAATCCAAAGTTCATTAAAGTGCATACATACGTGTATGTGTACGTAAAGTGCACATGAAATGAGAACGACATTTCGTCATAAAGTCCAATGTATTATTTATGTCATCAACTCAGCTCATACTCAGTCAAGCCAGCCGACGACGAACTCATCCTGGAAATATTTTATTGCCCATTTCGTTTGACGTAGAAACTGAGTGACAGGATTTTAGTGTTTCTAGTGTTTCTAGTGTGCTTTTCCTTTAACCCCCTATCCTTATCTACTTCTCCATGTTGAAAACCCAAAAAAGGTGTTGCTGGGTGGTTCATAATATTTTATTTCACGTGGTAGTTGCTCAGAGTGTGAGATATACATTTCACAAACCAATCTACGAAAGATCTAGCAAGTTAAGAAACACTGGGGGTTATACTTTGAACTTGTTATCCATCCAGCGCTGTGTGATGACAGAATTCAGAAATACAATTGATAACTTATTGTCCATTTTCTACGAGGGAGAACCAGGATGAGAATTTTCCAAATTTTGACGAGTGAATTACTCCGCTATTACCACACTGCATCCCATGTCGTTTTAATTGGAATTCCTCGTGGTACATTACTTTCCTACCCCACCAGAGCACTTTACTGATTTATGAGCGCGAAAGTAGGGTAAACCTCTGCGTCTGGAGTAAATGAACCACCCTGTACATTTATCCAGGAACCACGGAGAGTTTTTTTCTCCTTTTAGAGTGAGAATTCATTTTCGTTTGTGAGTAGAGTTTTTATGTGCGATTCGCCCTTTTCATTTATCTTTTGAGATCTTACCTGACTGACTACTCTACTACCTTTTGTATTTTACCGACTTTTATTGGAGGGATTCTGGAGAATTGCCTCTCCCCTTTGGCGCCCCAGTCTCAGCATTATATCCAAAAAGAAATAAAATGTGGACATAGAGTTTAGTTTACAAAACTCTGCACTTGTATGAATGGTATTATCGGCGCAACCGAGGGGTTAGTTTCCAAACAGGGGGTTTCAACTCCCACAATTACCAAACCAATTGGATCTGGAATGTAGGACAACCATTGAGTGAAAAACCAACCTATACGTGCGAATACATTTCACAACCAATTCGTTGATTGCTAACAGAAAGTCGTTCTCATTTTGAACTTAAAAATTTCTAGTAGAAAAAAAACAAACTAGATTGAAGGAGATTAGGCGTAGATTAGGCAGATTTCCTGTACAAGCCTTAACTGTCTCATTTATTACCGAACTTACCAGTTCACTTTTTAAAGGAATAAATAGCGGTGGGGTAACATCTCACTCATCAATCATGTCAGCAACTAGTGAGTCCAAATATCTCCTTAACTCTTCGTCGATTATGCTAAAAACGATTATTTATATTTATTTTGGGGAGCGCTAAAGTCACCAGCATCTCTGAAACACAAATTGACATGAAAATGACTTTTACTGGCCTTGGTCCAAATTCTCATTAACCTAAATTAACTATAGTATATTTCTTGCCCCGAATTTAACCCGTACATAATATCAGCACAGGTGACGTTCTCAACAATATTTAAATGTTGACCAGACGGATTTTTGAATTCGGATTTCGACTCTTACCAATCTTTAAAATTAAAACCTGATTTAACCATTAGAGATTGGTGCTGAAATTGCTTAGGTGTTCGGCATTCGTTACTATTTCTCATTTGCCGTTGCAATATACATTTCTTTGAATGGTGCATATTCAGATACAAGTAATTGGACTTGATTCGGCCTTTGGCCATGTCAGTTAAGAACCCAGAGCTCTATGCACTATACTTCGTCGTCATTAATATGCTTTATTGTGTTTCCTACCAAACTCTGGCATTTAACGAACCAGTTCGGACAAAAATTAAGACCATTCTTGAGCAATATCTATAACTGTTGAGAATTTAAGCCTTAAATTATTTCAAAATATTTGGTAGGCGTCAAAATGACATTCTGGTTCGTAGAAACCACAACCGAAATATCCCCCCGAGTTTTCTTTCTCTCAATTTTTACACAGAAAAGCCTTTTTCACGCCTTTCTCTTCTTCTTTTTTGACTGTCTCTTCTCGTCTCATCTCAACTGGAGCAAAGAGATAGATAGAAAATGTGGCGGCCGTGTGTGTATGTGTGTGTGTGTGTGTGTGTGTGTGTGTGTGTGTGTGTGTGTGTGAAGTGACTGATGAGAAATGCCGCTTGAATGAACTCTTCTTCTCAAACATCTCATCTTCTTTTCCTCTCGTCTTCTTCTTTTCACACAACTTTATTTATATTTAATACCATACTCAATAATATGTGTTAGAGTCTGAAAGGGAAACAATTTTTAATATAGAATGTAGATAAATTTAAAAAAAAACTCTCATTGATTCTGATTCGTCGTACGGGATGGATTTCCAAGCAACCGCAGATCTTTCAGTCAGAATGGTCTGAATTTTCATTTGGTCTAGAAAAAGTAACATAAATTTATTTTCTAATCAGCCATTGCTGTTAATATTTAGACATTTTAAATATATTATCTGCTAATTTAAACTCAAATGCCACCGGAGTTATTTAGAGAGGAATTTTGGCCCACGAATTATAGAGGTTGGTAAAAAAAGTTATTTTGCAACAGCATACCTCACCCAATTTTTCTTTTGTAATGTTTTAGTTTTCGATTGAAGTCCGATATGTAATTAAAAGTTTTCCAAAGTTATAAAATGTGTACTATTCAGTTTTCAGTCTTGATTTCAAGTTTTTTAGTTCTGACTTTTACATGAAAGTTGAGCAGTTATGAAGCACCTTGTACATACACATGGAATGACTTTTCGCCTGAGCTGGGACATAGAATATGAGATTACAGAGTTTAAGTTATCTGTGTACGAATGGATGGAAGAAGAATGTTTGGCGTAAAATGGAATGAAGTGCATTCAGGATTTTCTATACTTTCTAGTACTTTCCCCACTTTCTACTATTTTCTTCTGTTTTTTTTTCGTCCAACAGACAAAGACTTGAGCCCATCAGACACTGAAGAAGGCTTGGGACTCACGTCAGGGGGTGAACATGGGATCTCAGGAAGAGGCTCACGGACGGATTCCTCTGAAATTGAAAATCTTCTCAAGGTAACAACCACGGAGACTTGATTGATTTATTCCTAAAGATCCCATCGAAATTTAAGTCTTGGGACATTCCTTGGCCAGAGCCACTTCACCGTTCATGCTATCCGGTTACTGGCAGTTCTATATTGACTATTGGCTACATTCTACGTTGATTATTCAGGGGAACAAAAATATTATAAAATTCCGAGAGTTTTCGAATACAATTTTTAAATGTCTTGAGAGTATTTGCCACTCTATGAAGAATTTAAGATTTGTACGCAATGTAAATCTTGTAAACTTATATATATGGGATACCAGGAAGAATATGTTTTGACAGGGCTATCGGCATCGGGATTTTGATTTAACTTTCAAAGAATCAAATTTGTAAATATACTCTTCAATCACATTAACTCACGAATATTGGATCATAATCGATAACGCATACTTAAATACCAATGCTGAAATAATTAGACAGTGACCCCGTATTTTTAATTAACAGGTTACTCCACCACCAAATTCTGTCACTCTCACAAAAACTCAATGTTCAATATAAAGAACACCAAATTTCCGTGCTAGCTATTGTTTTAAGATTTTGGGAACTTGTACTATGATTCTCATAAAATCGCATTACGAACAATTCGCTCGTTATTTGCAGTCAGTAAACGTTTCTAAGATTGAAGATACAAAAAATAACATAAATTGTTTAAGAAAATCGTTTATATCGAAAAAGAGTAGTTCGAAGCAATAATAAATAAATGTTATATTCTGTGACTAAGAAATTAGTTGATTTCAATATTTGTTAGTTCATTGTGTTTGCTTATGCTCTGAATTGAGAAGGTTAGAATAAAAGTAGACTTCCAGTTATATTCTGAGGGCTGCCCAAGATTTTTCTCTAAAATTCTCTTCGGGAAAAATAATTCCTTGGCACGTTCGTGGGAGAGCATATCCATCAAAACTGTATAGGACGTTCTTATAATAAACTGAGATGTTAAATTTTTATAGGACGTCAACTATTTGAATTGTCAGCCTTCAAAACTTAAGCGTCATCATTTGGCAGTCAATTACGGTTATTTTACTGAATATATCATCCAATTGCATTTCAAATTCGAGCTTTACTTCATCAGCTAAACTGTCGTTGCTACAGCCTGATTATTTTGACCTTTCAATTTCGTTCAATTTCTGTTCATTCCATACACTAATGTTGCTCTAACTCCGAAAGGTCTTACCGACTCCAAAAAAACGATCGAAATAAATTAGCAAGGGGATGTACTATGCCTACTGCCAGTCCAAGTTAAGCCTGGCCTGGCCAAAAATGACAAGACAGGGTCGAAAGAAAACTTCCTAATTATCTAACTCAATTATCCAGTCGTATAAGAATATAGCAGAGCAGGGCCAAGAATACCATACCTTGATGCTGTTGCAGGTATCAAGTTAAATCAGACGAGAAGTAAATGTTAACGTTTCTTGGAATTAAAAGAGCCTTCCCAATTTTCTTGTGAATATGGAATGTAAGAGAGTCTACGAATATTGAGCCTATGAATGTATATCTGAACGGACATGATAATATTTTAAAAAAAGTACATCTCGGCAGATTTGGTTGTTTGGCCTGTGACGTATTTGCGAAGTGACTACTGTTTTTGGCTGGGTTAAATTTAATTCTGCGGGTTTTCTTTTGTTCACGTAGAAAGCGGAGCAAGTTACTGGGTTTTGTCGGACCAAAGAACGTGTGGCTCGGTTGACTCGTCAACCCAGCGGCGGTGGACTCCAGGAGTCTTCTCCAGTCATTAGTGGTGGCAGTTCGCCAACACACCCATTTGGTGGTTCAAGAGACGTGGAGAAAATGAAAAAAGTTGTCCTGGAACTCGTTGAGACGGAAAGGGCCTACGTGAAGGTGAGTTCTTTATTTTTTTTTCGAATGCAATCTAATGTAGTTATACATGCGTGAAAATTGCCCGGATAAAGTAAACTCAGACGTCGTGTACACAGGGTGGGTTAAATACAATCGCCTATTCAGCATCTCAACAGCTTTTCCTGTATAGAAATGAAGAAAATTGGGCGAAGGAGCACCGTACATGGCAATAGTGCTTTCTGTTCGATTTCTATCACACTCTGCAGTTCTTGACGTCCTTGCCGAACATTAATTAACATGCTCACTGTGGAGTTATTTTTTTTAAATTAACGGAAAGCACTTTGCAGTGATTTTTTATGAAAGATACGGGTTCCATTTGTTCTATATTATGACATACATTGACATCAAGGTCTTGCAGCGTCAGATCGCTTACTCACTCCAGCTTTCCAGAGCACTTTTCAGAAACCCAACTGTCAAGATGATTTTTTGATAGCGCGCGCTGTGCGTAGCATTAACAAGTAGTTTGGGGTTAGACTGTTGGGTACCACAGCTGTTGTTTAACCGATGTATAAATCTTCATATTTCTCACATTTGTGATTCTGAGAGTACCTATCATAATATTCCTTCGAGCGCTGTTGTTTAAATTCATGTAATGTTTTTTCTGGTGATGCGTATCACAAAATTTCAACATAATTTATAAATAAATAAAGTTATTTAGACAAATATTGACGAATGTGTCTGAAATGTACAACAATCAATGTGCGAAGTATTTTCAGACAATCGTGATCTCTTAAATTAAATTATTGAATTAAAAACGTACAATGCATAATAAATTACTTCTGCTTTGTCCAGAATATGAGGCATTCAGATTAGACGGGAATTATTGATTGATTATTATCCTGATAATTCAAAGCATTCAGACATACAAGTATGCCAGAAAACTGATTGTCTTAACATGGAAATACGGTATACAAACATTAGTCACTCATGATCTACCCTGTATCCAGCATTTCAAGGGTAGTTATAGTTGGAGAAAGTCGGAAATCAAGCCTTACAAGAAAAAAAGTTTTCGGTGCAATGAACCGTGCACAGGGTGGGCGACCACGCCATGGTCACATAATGTAATGTTTTTACGGCCTTTCTTCAGTCTCCTAGAATTTCTCCCCATTTCCTACATACAAAGTTTGGGTTTGGGCAGGTGAAATGATTTACTGGCATGAAGTAACTGAAAAAAATGAAAGGAAGGAAGAAAGAATTCACAAACTTTTACCTTTTACTCTGATGGCAAATCGAAATTGTGATGTATGTAGTATCTAGTATTCACCACAACGAAGAAATAAATTTTGATCAGATTTATGTATGCACTACGGAATTTGCAAGGGAAGGAATAAGCGCAAATAAGGGTACGCTGACGCGACGTTGAAACAGGAAATTCAATAATGTACCCACGCAATTTACGTCCCCGAAGTTTCTAGAATCGAGTGTCGTCAATCTCAGTTCAGAAATTGGATGCCCCAAATATGTGCATTGCCGATCTTTTATTGCAAAGAGAGTTAATTAGTTACTATCATCAATCACCTGGCGTGCTAGTACAAGCTGCTCTTGTCGCTTTGCCATATTGAAGGTATGACTCTTTCGGCATAGGCACAACGCTATATAATGAATCTTTTAACCATCGGCGTTGTCCGTGTTTTCCTAACGGAGGGTTTTTTAACTAAACCGAATGGAAACCTAGTTCCGACTATCTTACGATATTCACGTGCGATCTCTTTCAGCATATTTTAAAGTGAAAACCAATTAGTTAGAATATTTTTATAATATAATAGACATTTAAATGAACTTGATTTTAAAATGTTAAATTTTAATTCATAAGGAAAACTATGAGAACTAAAAAAGTGAAACGACAATGTACGCAATTTTCAAAGGGAAAAGGAGTCCCGTTAAAGTAATCTGGTGAACCACCTTCCAAGTCACAATGAACTACGTACTACTGGGTAAGGTGACATAAATACATCTCCAAAATAAAAAAAAAGGGTACAGTCAAAAATAAACTATGAATTCGGTTTAACGTACCTCCGAACAAAAAATCTGACAAATTTCAGTCTCTCTCAACAAAACAGCGTACTCATTTTAAGTCTCGTACTGAAGAGTTAAATTCATTAATCGCGACAAAAGATCCAGAGAATCAGAAGGGGCCATCTGAATTTGTCTCATTATCTTACTTGTAAAAAGTTATAATTACAATCCGGAGTGGAATCGAACAATTATTCCGAAATCCGGAAAACCTATTTCTCTGAATTTTTTGACCTGATAGTAAGTTGTTTTTCTGTTTCGCACTATAGCAAGGGTAGAATTTTCAATTTTCTGAATATTAATAATATAAGAATTGTACAATAATGCTTATATATTTTAACTTATTATTATTATTAATTTTTATTTGTATGTTAAAATTAGAAGCACCCACTGAAACATGAAAGTGGCTTTTGTCGTAATTTTGTGGACAGTTTTGTTGACTTTTTAAATAAAAACTTGAAGTAAAATTTAAGCTCTGTAATACTTCAGCTACATTTTGACCGCTGTGCCTAAGATTTTATTTCCGAATAGGGCACAATCCGCCGTGTAGAAAATATAAACTTGAAAACCCATCCAGACTTAGACATAATAATTAGTTGATGACACATTTCCAACAATGAACCACTTAACGCGATTCTTTATAAAATATCTTCTTCTCATCTCTTTATTCTTCATATCAAATATCCTTCCCTGCATTCATTCCTTGGCCCAAATTTGTACGGATCTGAATTGAATTGATTTAGGAAAGGCTGATTGCACGAGACAAACAAACACGGTAAGACGGTATGGGTGGAACCGGAATATTTTACTCCCGTTACACATTTCTGTTTACAAGTAGTAGCATATCCCATTTTACTACTGACTGGAAAAATGTGTCCAATAAAAACTCCAGCAAACACATTTGTCCACATGTCATCATTTAGCTTTCCAATTGGAACACGAACGGCGAGTGTGCTCTTTTTATGCGACACGTTATGTTCAGCAGAATCTAGGATCCAGATATGAGAATTCTGATTGATTCAAAGATTTCTCAAATTTCTCATATAGAATTTACATAATTCGATTTTAGAAATTAAGAATTCAAACTTAAAATAGGTTCTCAGGTTGTTAGAATTTTTTGTAATAAGTTAAGAGTTCAATTCCATTTGAAGTCTAATTATTAGAAGCTACTAGAAATTCTTACATTAACAGTTGCGTGGGCGGTCACTATATAATTCAGAAATTTGAAAACTTGAATAATTTCAAAGTCTCAATTACTGTTTAGCTTTAGAATTAATTTATTCTCATACTGCACAGTCCATCCTAGTTAGTAAGTCCTAGTAAAATATTCAAACGTCCACTAAATCTTCGAACCATAAGCTCAGGGATGGTCACCCTAATAGTAGGAACGAAAAGTTTCTGGAATCAATTGACCCAAGTTTTGTGTCCGAATTTCCAAGGCGGTAAGGGCTACCCAAACTACCATACTATGTACGCAATGGCTGTTCACATTAAATGGGTTTGCCTTGAACGTCATAATTATGTAGCTCCATTCAGAATCACTTTAAGAAGATTGTACTCTACTTTACATTAAAAATGCAAAGTAGCCGGGTGCTAGCAAGATATAAATTACACCATGCACGTGCAATGCCGACATTCGTGAATGACTCGTGTTTCTCTTCAGAATAGAGGAGGATAGTTACGGATTTTAATGCTACGTGTAATAATGTCATAATTTAGGGCTAATCGACGTTATTTAATGTCTGCGAAGAAGGGATGACGGTCTTAATAGGAATATTTTTACTCCTTTTATGTAGCATTTGACATGTCTGTTGGAGCAATACTTGGAGCCTTTACGACATGAGAATTTTCTCTCAACTGCGGAAATGATGGCCATTTTCGGAAATATAAGGGAGATGGTGTCAGTGCAACGGAGGTTTCTTCGGAGTTTAGAGTCTTCCTTGGACTCCGACAATCTCACTCCGCTCGAATCAATAACACATCCATCTGAGTTCAAAGTAAGTAAAACACCCGGGTTTTTTTGTTTCTTTTTTCCCTTTAATAATGGAAGGAGAAACCCGCTGGGGAAATTGGATATCTTGAGAGACCATACACCCACTTAAATGGTTAGGAAACCTGAAACGCACAAGGCGGTTCATAAATTTTTTACCATCAAATGCAGAGCCCGTAGGTTATCAAATTAAGAGACCTAATATCGGTAGAGCATTATATGCTATACACACATCTACAATTACACAAACATAATTTTGAAAATATTTTACCAATTGCAAATGCAGCTTTCTCTACCTAGTCCCAGTCAGTACAATATGTCTATTGAGAGTTAATTTACAACCCACGTAAGGCCAACAGCCCCTTTTTTCACCCTTCGGACAATCTTTCGTATCTATGGGGTTATGAACCACCCTGTCCACTTTAGTGGTTCTGAATATTAAATTTGACATCGTCAATAGAGCCATTTGCAAGCGAAGCAACACCTGGTTCTGTTTAAAACTCCAGTTAAATCTCACTAACGTAGCATTAATGTTGCCACACGTTCTATGGACGCGATCGCTAAGTTCAGGTGGTCGCCGGTGCAGGTTTCACTGTAATAGTTGAATGATGTCTTTGTTTACTGTTCAAATACTCCTATGAATATTTGTGTTAAGTGTATGTCTCTAATAGAATAAATTGTTTCAGACAACCCTGGCCAGCATTGCAGCATCTTTTCTGAATTTTGCTGATCATTTCAAATTGTATTCCTCATTCTGTGCATCACATTCCAAAGCCCAGAAACTTCTTCATCCAATCGAAGGAAATCAGTCACTTCAACAATTTCTGGCTGCCAGGAATCCAAGAATGCAACACTCAAACACGTTGGAGTCTTATCTGATCAAACCGATCCAACGAATTCTCAAATATCCACTCCTCCTTCAACAACTTAGGAATTTGTGTGACACGAGCACTGATGAATATCGTACACTTGTCGGTGAGTTCTTTTTCGAATGTCTGAATTCCTTTTCACTTATTCAAGAATGTGAGATAGAAACTTCGTAGTGTTTGTTACATGAATGCACTAAACATTAAAATATTAGAAAGGCTCTAAATCAATCCGTTCTACATTTTGTAATAACCTTCGAATTTTCGATTTAATTGAAAAATCGAATGATAATTGTCCGATCAGACATTAATTTGACGAGAATTCTAAATTCACCAGATATTGACAATTAATTTCCGTAGAATATTATCAGATCTATGAATCCAAGTAGGACAGATACGCACATAGATTTCTCCCCTTACATAGATCTCAATACAGCATAACCTGAATAGACCTTACCAGTTTTGGGCCCACAACTTGTAGTAGTTCTAGCCGAATCTTCTTCTTAAGTGTGAAGACGAAAATTAGTGTTTTATGATCGAAGACGATTCTAGAATTTTTTGAGTTGAAGCCGAAGCGTCCAAGTTAATATTTTGTTTGAAAATGCACAGTCTGGATACAAAGAGCTAGTCAGTGGTCCTTTATATTCGAAACTATTAAAGACCGAGAGCTCTAATGTGAGCTCTGCAGTAATGAAAGCTTTTATGTATAACATTTGAATATGGAAAACAAAACCAAGTGGGAGAGTCCCGATGCAAATTCCAGGTGTGAAATATTCACCCGCTGGGCCTTTTATCCGACTGACTAACATCAGGACTGGAAAATTGAATAAGCAGCCGTCGAATATCTAATAATATTATTACACTTGACTGAATGTCATCATCCATAAACCTTGGCTATAATAATACTGCAAAACTACAAACTTCCAACTCTGAATCTATTAGAAGAACTCTAGAAACTAATTGTAAATGGAAAAAGTTGGTTGGAAAGCGTAAGAGAAAGTCGAAAGAAAGCTGGAAAGTGAACGCAGTCTCAAAAACCAGGACTGAACAAATTCATGTTTTTAGACGACGAAGGATGGAATGAAACGAAGGAACGAAATGTGCAATAAAGTTTAATTGGATAAATCTCGCTCAAAATGTCTCCCTAAGTTCAACTTGCTGTCTTTAGATTGTACAGGGTGGTCCATAGCATCTGCTTTTTGTAGAATTTCCACACAACACTAGGATAGAGCCAAGACAGCGTATCAGTATGGGGTTCCCAACTGTAAACCGTTGGGATGGGGTTCGATTCCTTGGGTCTGGTATTTCTCGATCCGACTTTTCCTGGACTATGAGGTTTTTACCTTGCAGGCTAAGGGGTTTCCCCACTTTTACCCACCGGTTCGGTTGTACCGTAGTCGCTGCAATGCTGATTAACCACCCTGTACTCTGTTCTTTGAATGTGAATGGAGAGTGGTAGTGTAAAGAAATTTCTTCTTCTCAGTCGTCTTCGTCCTATTCTTTTCTCAGTGGAGGAATTGAACGGAGTTACCCGGATTGTGAAAACTTCAATTTTGGAAACTCTGTTGAGTTTGACTTTCTTTCCTGTCGTCGTTCTATTATTTTGAATGGGCATTAGGGACGCATTCTGTGGGGCCTTGTAATGAGATGACATACTTTGAGAAAAAGTTGTGAGACTGAGATGAAGCCGCCAACCCGCCTTAGCTTAGGTTTTTCTTGATGACGAGATATCTTTGTTGACGACGGCAAATGCGATATGTGAATGCGAAAATGCGATTCCACGGATTCAGAGAGGATTTAGAAAGAACGAATTGGTCCAAAGGAACACTTTTCCCCCCTAGTGGAGGTGGTTTTCCACTTTTCTTTGTTGTTGTTGTTATTCCTATGTATTTCACAAACGTAAGTCGTTAGGAATGCAATGGATTTGAATAAAACGACGATTTTCTAGTTTTTCGAATGAATTTGTCGAGGTCTTTCTATATGTCATGTTACAGACAAGAAGCAAATTCAGTCAATTGTATGTGAACGTTTGTTTTATGAATCTTCGACTGAAAGGGAGGTCTGTCAGTTTATAAAATGGAAACACATCTAAAAATATTACCTAATTGTCAATGATCTTTGGATTCAACGTCTCTATTTCAAACAGAAAATTAGCTTGCACTGTCTGGGCATTATGTCTTGCCCGGTTTGAAATGTTGACTGCGGCATAATTGTAAAACGAAATCGGAGAAAGTCATTCCGTGCCTGCATTCTAATTTACCTTATTTGTTTCTTTTGCATTGTTTTCCTTTGAGTTTAGTCATTTATTCGAAAATGTGCATAAAACAAAATTATATACATAGGTTTTCTGTATTCTCATTCTCTGTGGGAAACTTTGAGAGTATCACTGAAATTTTATGTACTTCTGTGAAACGAATTTTCTACATAATGTGTGTAGTGCAGTACGAAGAAAAATTAGAATGTCGCGGACGGTCGTTTCTTATGCATTATGACCTCCAAAGCCAAATCTAAACAGTTGTGTTCGATTAAAAATACGAATCTTACAAGACCAAATTTTAGTTGTGTTTAAGGTCACATACATAAGTTCGTTATTGAGATCCACATAATTCGACACTTACCATATTATGTACGGCTAAAGTCTGCACGCAAATAAAAACCGACAGGAAATTTTGGTCATGCATTACAATCGCACACGGTATTAAAAATCATAAAGGAATGTATTCAAAATTACTCACCTCAAATAATCGAACAAAGTACATTCATTAAATTTCGACATTACATAGGACCATCCGTATCAAATATTCAACGAATTAGTGATGAAAGTGTAACTTCAATTCTGACGCACGCTGTACTTCATAACATGCGTACTTTTTAATTCCGGTCTTGATGATAATATTATGTAATTGAATTTAATTCTCTGTGTTTAATTTTTATTCCCAGACGCACTGCAATGTATGGAGAGAGTGGCAGAACATATAAATGAGATGCAAAGGATTCATGAAGAATACGGTGCTATTTTTGAGCATCTTTTCCGACAACACCAGAAAATGTGCAAGTCTTCAATCGACCTGAGCCCTGGTGACCTCCTTCACTACGGCGGCGTGGAATGGCTCAACATTGCAGACTTTTTAGGGAAAATTAAAAAAGGACTTGAGCTCCATGCCATGTGTTTCGTGTTCCGCACTGCCGTCGTCTTCTTGTGCAAGGAACGCCTTCGTCATAAAAAGAAATTAATGGTAAATGGCAATACTAATTTTTCATCTAGCACTTCTAACGTCTGCTTTTCCTCCTTTCCATATAATTCTTCTCAAGCTAATCTAGTTAGCTAACATCCACTAAACCTCTTTAATACGTTTTCCCCTAAATTAGGTCTATAATTTCTATCTATACATGAATGAGGCTGAATATTCGGAAGGGTTATGCTAAATCCACTTGCCGCTCTTGCTATAAGTTTTTTATTATCTCATGCGATAATTTAGGTCAGAGTCTAACGTACTTGCGTATATAACATGCAATACATACGACGTATCTATACCTCGTAAAGTCAGAAAATAAACTCATTAATTCCAAAAAACGACCTTTTGAAATCAACAGTTTGAGAACAAATTCGATGTACGTTTCGAATTAGCAACGAAACACCAGCATAGTAGTTTCTGACATTAAAATCGTCGAACATGTTGTCTACATACCTGTTTTAAACATACCGCAATCTTTAGTCATTTCAAAATTTCGAAACGCAATGAAAATAGTTTTTGAAAGACGTATAAAAATTCTGAAATGTAAAAAT
The DNA here is from genome assembly GCA_034694305.1 of Protaphorura glebata. Taxonomy (NCBI): domain Eukaryota; kingdom Metazoa; phylum Arthropoda; class Collembola; order Poduromorpha; family Onychiuridae; genus Protaphorura; species Protaphorura glebata. Next base: position 31,458 of record JAQFYE010000450.1, read on the forward strand.
ATTTCCAATTTTATTGGACTACTTATCGTGTCACTCCTAAACGACATATTAATATTTGAGAAAATCTACAAAGATATTTAAATGAGGAAAGTTTTTCGTCATCTTCGGGCGCAGCAGGAATACCAAAAATGTCACACTTGTCAAGGATGTTTTCTGATGCGCTAAACTAAATTTATAAATTACATTATCAATTCCTTGATTTCCTGCGAATTTCCACCGATTCTATTTATACCTTATGTATGGTTCCTTCCAAAGACTTTTCGTGATAGTTTTCTACTGCTATCATTACAATAAACGTCATTTCATATTGTACGAATGCGTTCAATCTAGTTAAAATAATTTTATGTCTAATTTCAATATCCAATAATTGTTTGACATCAAATTGTTTTATGTGTTGGCTGAAAGTCAAGTTGTACTAAATATACATGCCGTTATACTGTAAACAAATATTTAGTTTTCTGTCTGAAACGGCCTTATTCGAGTACAGGACCTCTAGAAATTCGAAATTGTAGCCATTCACGTATTATAGAACCTCTCTAATAGGACCATCTCTGGAGAAAATTAAGTGCTAATATTTCGAAGGTGGCCAGATTTCGGATAAGGTTAACGTTGTATTCCCTGTGGTTAGCTAAATGGCATCTTAATCAATACGGAAGAAGGAAAAACTGCCCACCTACTAGAAATACCCTAGTGGTAATGTGTACACGCCATATTAAGCAAGTGGAGCTTTGGAGCTCGACTCACTATTGTATATGTTGTATATTATATCTGCACTGTAAGACAAACGACGACTTTACCAACATTTGCTTGACTAATATGCACGCTAGCTAAATAACAAACAATCTTTTTTTTTTTGCCTTTGTATTTTCAGAGTGGAGCATCCAAAATGTCGGACAAGTCTGAGGTGGAGATAATTCGGTACCAGGTGCTCATTCCCGTGCCCGAAGTTCAAGTCCGACAAATCGGTGACCCTAAAAACCCTGATGCAGCGGACAACAATGGACCTAATTTTTCTTGGGAATTGGTACATCTTCGAAATCAAACTCAAAGAAGATCTGAAAAGATTTACCTTCTCTCCAATTCAACGGCAGAGTTTCGAAATGCATTCCTAAGAAATATCCGACAAATCATTCGAGAGAGTGTGAGAAATATGAGTCTTCCGCCAAGACTAATTGACTCACTCACAGGCTCACATTCTCATTATGCGACTCCAGAAGGCTCCGAACTCTCGGAAGTATCGTACACTTCTTCTGTTCATCGTGACCGTGACCGAGGTCAAGCACAAACTTTAGGTAAATTTTTAAATATTTAAATAATTAATCATGACAGGTCGTTATTCGATAAACTCGATAATAGTCTACACGTCTATCTGGTCAATCGAACCCCCTGCATAGATGCAAAGGCTGCAAGAGCAACTGGTCCACTATGCAGGTGGGCTTGCAATTCTCTGCATGAATCCCTACATTTTAATGGGGCTTCTTGCAAGAACTTACTCAATATACATACTCAAATATCCTTCTGGAAACGGCAAAACCATCATCCATCACATGCAAATGATTAATAGTTCAGTACTTTCATTAATCCTTCTTCGTTCACTTTTCTCAGTCCTGACCCCTCAGGTCAAGGAGTAAACAAACTAATAAAAAGTTAGTTCAAAGGACAGTTCTTTTTTCTTCTTCCGGATTGGAACTCCCTCTGAGGTAATCAGAGTGTCGCGGACAAACTTTTACTTCTACTTCGTCTACGATGCGTCGTGTAGTTTTTCTAAGGCTTCTTGCATGAGTTTAGAGCTTAAGAGGAAGATTAAAGCGTAGAATGGAGGACTTTCTGACGAGGAACACGATTCGGACGAAAAATTCAAATACGCTGAATAATATTATCGATTACTGAGTTGAAGTGACCTGGCCCGGACCTGTTGTAATTCCTCGGTGGTGACTTCTCAGTATAATTAAAGGGTCAAGTTTGTTTTGAAATGCGCCTGGAACATAAGAAATTCAATGAGTCTTATGTAGGACTGCATTTCCAACAGACGATAAGTTTGAAAAAAAAAGAATTTCACGCGCGAGTTTAAAAAACCATCATTTTCTTGACTACATGATTTATATTAATGTTTTACGTCCGAATAGTGTTCCTTGTAACTTAGTTCGTCCAGAACTCCTGAACCACCCTAACCTAGTCTTAGTCGGCTCGTTCTGACTTTCACCGGAAGACTTTCACTCCTTGTGTGTTCCTACGAGCAGAAGAGAAAAGAAAGTTCAAGTAGAACTAAAGTAGCTAATCATGAGCGTGATGCCCGGGTGATGGGCTGATAGGAGAGCGAGAACCTCGAAAACTGCCTAAAGACGATTGAAGGAGAGGAAGACAAACTAGACAGCTCCACTTTGCTGTGCCAGACAACTTTTTGAATGGGTGATTGAATAGAAAGAAAAGAAAAGAACTTCTTTTCCAAAGTGCAATCCAAACTTCTTTCAAAAGGGCAGCAAAGGAACGACGAATTGCGCGGGGCATCTGACTCTAGATGGAATACTTTTGGGAGGGGCGGACGTTTAATACAGACGGTTCTCAGCAGAAAATGGTTTATGTTCGAACACACGACCTCCCACCTTAGTACATGATTATTATTTTTTAAATAATAACTTTTATTAGTAGATACATAGGTCGCCGTAAGGCTTGAGTGTACAACCAAGTATATCAAGGTGACCCGGGTTATGTATACCCTAGGAGCTGAAGTCAAATACTAGCGAAGCGGCAAGGTCTCTTCATCCACTTGTTCACTGCTAAAATAGACTAGATTAATCAAATAATATGGACACATCTGATCTGGTTCATTCATGTCTATTTTGGTATTTTGGAGCCATTTGTCACATGTAAAATCCACATGAATATTTTGTTCTATGAATGATAAACGACTGTTATTAAGCGAGCGAAGCGCAGCGAGCGGAGTTTAGCGAAGCTTTTCTGTTCGACTAGGTGGTCCGAAATCCGTTTGTATCTCTCCCATAGTACGGTGAGCACTTTTTCGTCCAGAGCTTTTCTCCGGAACTACTGTTCCGATCGGGCCGCAATTCTCAGGGGAGATTCCCCTGGGGGTGTAGTTGTGCACTGACTACATTTTGACTGTGTACTGTTAAGGGGTGTCCCTTCAGACTCGACTTTTAGGGTTTGGGTATTTGGCATGGGATAAATTTCCATAGCAACGGTGTAGTTTGCCTCTCAGAAGAACTGACGTAAACAAACTCTGCCGTTGCCATGGAAATTCTCACATTGAAGGGTGATGAAATGATTGAAAATCTGGAATATTTGTTATTAATTGTATATGAAACATAATTAAATGGTCTTTCTTCTAATGATGCTTGCGTAAAGTTATATGTATACCGTGTAAGGTTGGAATATTACATAACGGGGTCCGGGGGCAGAGCCCCAGCGGGGGTTGGGGGGCGGAGCCCCCTTTAGAAAGGGGTGTAGCAATTTAACATGGTATTATGTATTCTACTGGGCAAGATATAATTCTCCTGTGCAAGGTAATAGTTTACTGTGTTTTCAGTCTTAATCTACAGTGAAATTCCTCTATTCTACTAGGCGATAAAATCGCACCCTTTCGTTTTCAAAAGACGGGATGATGAGCTTCGCTTCGCTCGCTTTTCTGTGGCACAACCGTTGACGGGATGACATACATCCTAGTACAAGATAATTCTAATTAACTTCTGATTTATTCAATATCTACCGATCACAAATCACTGAATTCGTCAATACGGAGTCTTCCGTTCAAAAGTTGCAAGGAGCCGTTGTGGTCTCCATCCTCTAGCAAATTAGTTCTTGAATCCAAAAAAGGCTGCCTATATGGCTGCAGTCTTTAATTGTCGGCGAGAGGTTGATCGAGTAGAGTGCGCTCGAGAATTTGTGCTCTGACCTCTGACGTCAATTTTTAAGAGAAAATGTGGCTGGCGCTCTAAGCTTTCACTTCGCGCTCTTCAGTTCATCCTCTAAATAACAGTACAACTGTACAACCGCTTTCCTCAATATTTTTTTAATAAATATAAAAATGAACGAGTTTGGATTAAATTAAATGTTCATTAAGTCCAAGAAGACTTCACATGTAGTTGATTGTTATAAGAGCAATGCAGATTAATGCCCGACACGGGGTTTCATGTGGGGTTCTATTTAGTATGCGTGTGACCCTGTTCATAGACACTAAATAGGGCCAAACGGCAGCGGACGATTAGTTCACATTGACATATACACAATATTTGCACTCATTAAACCAAATATTCGATCGGTGAAATCTTCCCGAGTCTGACCATTATTCTTTTTTCTTCACTTCCAAATTAAAATGGTATTTCGTGAAAGCAATGATCGAATGTCATAATTGGACGCGGCTTTTCCTCACACTTCCTTTTTCTTCGTTTATTTTTGATGATACTGTCACTTCACTTTAGGGTCAAAGCTAATTAAAATGAAATGCAGTGAGTTGTAGTCCTTTCGAGTTGTCGCAATTCAACCCGGTCTCCACTTCAAATTCACAACTAGATGTTAGGGGGAACGGAATGGTTGAAGATTTTGTCATTTTTTGAAATTTTTCACGCATACTATAACTTATTATTATTTTTTTTTTACGATGTGCTCCTACATGGAGGAAAATGGGGAGTCTGCAGTCCTATGACGCAACACTCAAAGACTCCTTGG
>JAQFYE010000451.1:0-36070 GCA_034694305.1 Protaphorura glebata
TATAGCTTTTTATTATTAATCAAGTCCAAGGGTAGTGCATTTCTCACTTCAACCGGCCAGTTCTTGATGTTTTGACAGCCGAAAATAGTACGAGAATATTCCTCCAAGTTGAGTTTCGTTCGGTAGGTTGAAACCCAGGGCAAACTTAGGACAATCCTATGACGATTCAAAATAGACATGGAACCGGATCTTCAGTGTTGGCAATATTCTCGGACAGGAACATTAGATCGAATGGAGATCCAAATCACTTCAAAATTTCTATGGCGAAATTGGCGTCAATATTCTCTCGGATGCCAATGAGGTCGCGGACACAACTCAGGGGGGAGGAAAGGTTGGCAATGGAAAATGCTTTGAAAATTGTAAATGTTTGTTGTGTTATTTTACAGTACTATCAGCCCCTAGTCTTCTTCGATACTTCAAACGCCCTCTCACGGTCTTCCGTACCGCTGACAGCATTCGTATTCGTGTCATCGTCATCTCATTCTAAAAACGGACAAGATATATCTTTATATAAGTGCACTTGACTCTGTGTATATGGACTCTGAAAGTACACCCCTGTCCATATACCAAAGAGCAGGCCGTTCGATTTTGCCGCATTATTGATATGTGGTTCCTAAATTCAACCGCAGACGTTTCATTATAAGGACTGTGCGGTGTTCATTGCGTGCAAAGTGTGACTGAAATCGCAAGTTCTAATAGAGGAGGCGCTGATTCGCCGAAATCTATAGGTGTATATGTATATTTGCGTAGGTAACCTCGTTTGTCTCATTCTGTCGCCATATGCATTCACAGACGCCCTCGATGTAATTAAAATTCTGTTGCCAAGATATGATGTAACAGCCATAAGATTTCCGCCATATGGAGCATAATTTCCACGTAATTGTCCAAATAATTATTCTTAGAATGACGACCATGACTGTGGAAGATTAAATCAAATTCATTATACTAAGAAAAATTCAAATAATTTTGAAAAAACATTTAATGGCGGAAATTAATATTTGTTAACTCTTCTGCTCACCATCACCATGAGTTGTAAAAAGTGTCGCCATATTGACGGTTTGATGGTCTCACGGTTATGCACGATTTGAGCAGTCGTACAAATTGAGTTGAATTATATTTTATATATTTCAAACTATTAATTCACTTATTTTAGAAAGAACAATCTGTTTGGATATTTTTAATTGAAAGGTTTGAACGGGTGGTTGGTTTGCTTGACAGGTTGGAAGAAATATCTCCACGTCACGATTCGAAATGAGGTCGAATAATTTTTTAGTTAGTGGTCTGACTAGCGTACGCAATTCTTGTGTAGAATATTAGTTCCGTAAACATTTCTAAGTATGCAAAACGATTGGGTTGAAATTGAATAGCTTCCATAAATGCTCGTACCCGCCGTGCCCCACAACGTACAACCAAGCCAAACAGGGCGTTCCCAAAAAATGCATTAAATTTTTATATTAAAGTGATTTAATGTTTGTTATCCTTTGATGAAAAAATTCTATCTTGGCTGTACGGCGAAAAGTGAACAAACGATAAATTGTCCGTCTATTTGAGAACACCCTGTACTGCTGACTGGCGTTTGTTCAGCCTCAATTTCATAATGTTACAAAATAACTGATGAAATTTATTTTTGGTTTGATAATTAAACTTTGTGAAGATCAATTTATTTTGACAACTTTTCAATAAGGTAACCTCATGCTGTCCGGTCCAAACAAAGATGTGAAGGACGATTATTCGAAATTCGAGTCATATAAAAATGGTTACTATATTTTGGCTTAGAAATAAATGCCTTGCATTATAATATTTAATATTTATTTTAAATATTCATTATACAAAAATATGCACGCGTATGAATTTCCTCATCCTTTGTCTTACTACCACATATCAACGGTTTTTTGTATTAGTTCTCATCGATTTTTGAAGATTTCTTTGCATCCAGAGAACCTCGTACATTTTGTGTTGGGATATCAGATTACAAAGTTGGAAATTTTTTGAAAACAAAAACTTCTTCTGAACTCTTTTCAAAAAACGTGTTTACCTTTCTGTGGCCGGAATAAAACAGGGATGGGACTACCAGACACGGGGTTCGAACCCCGTACCAACTACCAACAGATATAGCGGACTGGAACGCCGACCACTACACTGTCTTGGCTCTGGTAATTAACTCATTTTAAGCTAAGCTGAGAGATTTTTTTTTGTCAAAGATGGATTCTGAAACAAAGGAGAATAAAATTTGTCTATTTTTTTAGATTCATGAATGCAGACAAATTTTGGTTAATTTTAGAAGAAATAAATTGAACCTGAAGATCTTCGCCTGAACAAAGTCAGTCGAAAGCCGTCTCGATGTCCAGGGGATTGCTTAGATTGGTAATGTCGGGCGTTAGCAGCGCTGGAACTTTAAATCGAAAAGAATCACTCTCTAAACTCTGAAGCGTATTTTGGAAATGGAATGGATTACGGTTCAATCGGAATTAGCCGTTGATGATTCCACGGTCATGCTGTATATATGACAAAACAAATAATGAGATAAATACATATAACAAACGTACAACAATAATAAGAGATTGAGGTATTAAATGTTTCAAAATACTTTTAGGATAGCCTTTCCCATGAGTAAATCAACTTGTTCAATTAATTTCAGGTCAACAATTGATTCTTTTGTACCTCCCCTGACCTTACATTGTAAGTCTGCTTTAGTATTACAATTGAGAACATGGGTTGAATCACGTCATTGTCAGTAGGAAATGAAATTACTTTCCTTAATTCGCCAACGTATCTCCGAAATCCTAACAATACAAAAATTGGTGATAACCTCTTGACTTGTCCAAACATATTTTCGGATATTTTTTTATTTACTATCTTCTGGCTCGTAGTCTCGTACGCTTCTGTCCACTTCTGGCATCAATCTGACCGCAAATCGTTTAATAACATTAAATGACTTTAAAAGACGGGCGGTTGCGCTACATCTAAGCATTCAAATCAATGACAGAGATATTTTGAATTTTGTGGAAACTTGTTTTGGAATCTTGCATAGCAGTCACGATTTCATTTGTGTACCTGTGCCGAAAGTGCCGATGCGGAGTGCATTCACGAAAATCAGCAATTGACCTCTTGAACAACTTTTGTGAAGGACTTACCCAAAAATCTAACAGTTTGGCCGCTAGAAAATCTAAGGCCAAATGTATTTGTGCGGTCATAGGAATCTATGACACATTCAAGACCAGGGATGATAATCGGAATTCTTTTTTCAGATCATTCGGATTACGATCATTTTTCCGATCATTTTTTTGCGATTGCGATCTTGGATTCCGATCCAGTCAAATTCCGATCATACGATTCGAATTAAAATTTGAATCACCAAGAATTCAAATCATCGAATTAAAATTAAAATTCGAATCATTGTCATTCAGATCCGATTTGGATTCCGATTCTAATTCCAATCTAATTCCAATCGCGATTCACAGCACGCGCTGTCAATAAAAATGTAATTACAAATATCAGAAAAAGACAAACTGAAATTTTGATTGTAGTAAAGATTTCAAAAATTCTCAGAACTTTTCAACATTGTCAACATTTTCCAAATTTATTTTATGAAAAATTATTTTCGGCTTATAAGACGCGCAATTAATTTTTGAACAAAATGGATATCTCACTTTTCAGATAAAGTCAAAATTGAGGAAATTAAGACGAATAGTAGGTCGGTTTTGGACCACCCGGTATTCGAACAACCCTGTGAATATATGTACAGGGTGTCCCAAAAGAATATACCGGGTTTCAAAAATTCACTGTTTCGAAAATATTGGCTAGAATTTCAAAAAAAGAAGTTTTTATCGAAATTTGGAAAGGACTTGTTTTTTTTACAATTTTTACTTTTTTCGATTAGTGAAAGTTGTTCTTGCTATAACGGCCTTTCTAATTTTTGCTCTCCCACCGCCTAATAACGTTATTGGCATGGGACATCTCAATTATTTGAAACCGAATACCATGCACCTGCCCGTCGATACTTCTTACCAAGTCTTGTCGAGATCTCCACAGCTTCAAAAATAAAATAAATATTGAGAGTTTAAAGTCCAGCTACTTTCACCCTTTTGGGTCTTGTCACAGACTTCGCTCTGATCTGATCTAATCAAATTGCCCCGGACTCTGACTCCGACGTAGGGAGGAAACGTAGTGTGTAAGGCTAGACTATACTCTGCACCCCCAGTACAGTACCGCGGCCGCCCAGAGCTTACACGTGAGCCAGCAGCATCGCGCCAACCCTAACAGCTTCAAAAATAATTTTCAACATTTGAAAAACACTTTTAGAAATTTTGAAAGTTATTTTAGAAAGATTGAAATTTGTTTTTGAAAAATTTAAAATTAATTTTTAAATTTCTGAATTTCTTTTAAAATTTTAAAATGATTTTTGAAATCTTGGAAATTATTTATTAAAATTTCCAACATTATTTTTGAGATTTAGAAAAATGAATTTAGAAACATGAAAAGAAATATCGATTAGCAGATGCGTAGAATTCGCTTTCAAGCAATCGAAATGGCCCATGCGAATAACGTTATTAGGCGGTGGGAGGGCAAAGGCGGTTATAGCGCGAACACCTTTCACTAATCAAAAATTGTAAAGATTGTAAAAAAAACGAATTTTCATAAAAAAAAAATATTTTAATTTCTAGTCAATATTTTCGAAACAGTGAATTTTTGAAACCCGGTATATTTTTTTTGGGACACCCTGTAGAACACGATGACAGAACACAAGAATTAATAGTTTTGTCTAAAAAATGTAGAATTGAGTTTGGAGGAAGGAGGAAGACATGGACAATATTTTATCTTGGAAACCTCCCAAGTCTTACCCACTAATGTATCCTTATGAAATATGTGGCCGATGCATTGAAGGATGTCCAGGTATTTGTACAATAACATTTTCTGTTACAACTACTAGGGTGACTACTAGTAGCCCTTACAATAAACTTTTATCATACCCGACTTCTTTAATTGTCAAAGTGAATGATCACGAAGTTTTGACTTATTTTTGGTGTCCACACTCTGCATTTCCGCCAGACTCGGACGCCGAAAAATATTGTTGGTCTGGTGTCGATTTCTTAGTTACGATTTAAATTTTTTAAACTTACTTCCTCAAAGTTCTCGTAATGTCATTTGGTGAATGGGATAGTAGAAAATCTGCGGATGCCGGAGAGAAAGATCTTTGGCTTCGTTATATGGATCAAATGGTTAGCTCTGCTCTCAAAGATATGCACAGGTCAAATAAAAGCAGAAAAGGCGAGGAGACACCTGTGTCACAATGTATTTTTATTGTCGACATGGCTGGATTTAGTTTTTGACAGCTAGCTTCAGTTTTGTGTAATCCAAATTTTTCTAACTTTTACCAAATTCTATTACTGTACACATTTATTATGTTGAATGGAAACCGTATCAATTTTTAAATTCTTAGGTGTGCAGAGTAGACTGGAATATGTGAAACGCCATTGCGCAAACTATCCTGACTTTGTGGAAGCAGCATATTTTATTAATGGTAAGAAATAATTTGGTAAAGTGAGAACAGGAATTAGAAATTAGTTTGTGAAAATTCGCAAATCTCAAAAATTGCATACATGTTACGGAATAGAAATTATGGTGTCCGCGAATATCTAGATCACACGTACGAGTCTCCACATACATTTTCAGAATTATGCTAATTTTTCGATCTAGGCGCTCATACAATTTACATTGAATTTCATTTATCATATAAAATACCAAGTTGCGATCATGCATATTATTTTAAATACCAGATAAATCCAGACAATCGAAATATTACGCTTTTCTTTACTTTAGAAATTCAATTTTACATGTATCCTAGGTACTGAGCAAAAATAATCACCTTTCTATTTAAAGAAGACTATAGTTTACTATGGAAGAGGAAATTGTTACCAAAAGTATTCTTAAAAGATTTTATAAAAAGATATAATTAAGCGTATAGCAGTGCATACTCGTTTGGCAATATCACCTTCAATGGGAGACTTGATTCTTGTATTTTTTTTATAAGCAAAGACCTCGGTGTATCCTCTGTGGTAATAACATTGTCAAATAAATATCCCATAAATGTACAGAAACTAAAACGTTATAAAAATTAAAGAAATTTAGCCCAAAATTATAATTTTTGCATGGAGAATCTCGGGGCAGGTAAAGGGGTGATTGTTTTAAAGAATATGCTGAGTTCATAAATTAAATCGGAAATTGATAGTTCTTGTGCTGACAGATCGAAATCGATTACTTCTAGAATCAGGGCTTGATTAAGTTCCTACAAGTTGTCCCATTGTGAATCCCTTGACCTAACAACAAGTTAGTGTTCTTTCACCCTGGTAGAATTTGTGAAACCTGTTCGTTATTTCATTTCAGACTAGACATCTATTGTCACGTGTAATTAGGTACAAACCTTAGGATAGAAATAATCTGGAAATAAAATAATGTGGACACTGCAAATATTTATTCAATAATCAAGTGGACAAATATTATTCGAGGATTACAGTGGATTTTTGTAATACCATCAAATGAAGAAACATCTGCTAGGATGTTAAGAATCACGAGCAGAAATTATGGAAGGAAATGTAACACAATAGCGGCTTTTTGAAAATAAAACTAGGGTGAAGAAGTAGACGACAAGAGCTTGGTCTCATTTAATGTCCTTTTGCAAACAAAACTTTTGCTCTGATCGGATAGCAAATGACGATGAAACGTTCGATCGAAATCGCGACAGTAAAGTAATTTGTCCCGATTGTACCTGAGTAAAATGTTAGAATTAATTAATTGTATAATTAAAAAATTCATTTTTTGTCATGTTTCAAATATTTAAAAAAAAATGAATGTTTCGAAGTCGAGTTAAGTTGCTACAAGTTATCGCATAGTGGATTTTTTTTCCAAAAGGTGTATTGAGACCTTCAGGATTCTTTTGACCAAATTTTTGAAGATAGGCAAAAAAAAAAGTACTTCATTTGTACACCCGACTTTTAACTGTTTTCATGTCAGGGGATTCCAAATGATGTGAAAAAGTGAATGGCGGGTCTAGGTGCGACCTTTATGTCGTGAGCTTCCCTTGTAAGAGTGGCATAATGGAACTTGTAGAAAGAACCGTTGTATCGTTGTAATGGTGTAACGGGTACAACATTTAATTTTAAAACAAATCCTCCGTTGAAAGCCATCTACAATTTCAAATAAATAAAACTTCCCCTATACCCAAAGTTTAATGGCACCGATCATTTTTGACAAATTGGAGGTCTTGTTGTGGGTTGTTCATGATATGACCGGCTATTGGAGACTTATTGTCTTAAGATCTTTGGTTCCTGCCAATTTCACCAATATATTTTGAGGTACATACGTTTTATGGGATTTGATATATTCCAGTTACATCGGGATTTCTTTCCTCCGTTTCGTGCAAATTAGACTGTTCTAGCATTAGGACTATTCAAGTATTACGTGAGCTCCAGAGAGAGAGGGTCAACGAATACTTGAACAGTCCGTTAAGGGGAAATTCCAGGAAACGTTAATTCCGCATATTTCTGTCTTAGGCTTCAAAATTTGGAATATTTACTTGTGGCTCGCAACCATTGTCAGAAAGCGTAAATGATGCATGTCACGAAGTGAACAGTACAAGTGGATCTGATCCTCATAATGAGTTTGAGTTTCAACATCATTTTGAAAATTTTTAATTGTCAATTTAGAACAAGAATTTAAAGATCTTAAAATAGCTATACTTATGTTACTCCTGTTGTAGAAGTATTTAATGTTCGTTGTGAAGAATCACTCATCCGTGTCTCAAGTAAAACCTTAATTATGGACAAATGACCGCTGACTTTGGTCAATTTGACCTTGAGCTTATTCAAAACGTCTCGTTTACAGACATAAATTATAAAAATAGCGATTCCTTTCGAACAATTGAGAATGTCTGTGATGGTTAATAGTCTCGTCATTACAATTCCTCGTGCACTTTGGAAATAAGTTAGGCTAAGCCATGAAAGAAATTCAAATATCCAAAGGAATCCCATGACTATGAATAGTTTTACAAAAAGAACAAACCTGTGAAAAAAATAAAGAAAAAAATAATTTCAATTTTTCAAAGGATAATAAATTGACGTGAAATTGTTGAAAATAATTTACCGTTTCCTCTCTTGAGCTGTGGCTGTGCTTTGATTTGTCGCCATTTTATTTTCCTTGTACCGAACACTTAGTCCAGAAATTGTTGATACAAAAAATGAGATGTCAATACAAAGCAAGACACCTAACGGTCCGTACATGTAAGGTAATTCAGCTTTCACATCATAGAAATGACATGTTCGTTCCCCAAATCTTGGGAGAACGAATGGTGGGTTCGGGTCACCTCTTGGAATTACAAATATGGAATACATTCAATACACCCTTGACATTCTGAAAAACTTTTGTGAAGATCCTACCCTCAGAAGTCTAACCGATTGGCCGCTAGAAATGCACAGGTGGGAATATGCGGTGCCGTAAGAGTGAAAGCCAAAGTGAAAGTCACTGTACGCCATCCCACATGCCAACCTGTGTATTTCTAGCGCCCAAACCGTTAGACTTCTGCGGGTAGGACCTTCACAATAGTTGTTCAGTATCGAATATGAACTCTAACCTGTAGACATTGTCAATAATTATCGCTGATGCTACAAATACCGCAGGTATACCATAAGAAAATAAGTTGTACGATAGAAAGGTCATTTGGAATCGTCTTGATGGCAACGTGTTTAAGTATTTTGTGATTCGATTTTTCCTGTAATGCAACATAAAACTTCAGATTACATCAGACTAGAGTTGTTTTCAAATGGTGACTTCATTTTACCCAAAAGTCATCCAGAGATCGAAATTCAAGGATGTGAGCCAGAAGAAAACGGATAGAAAGAAGAAATGCGATATTGAAGCTGAAAAATGCCATATACTTTTTACTCTCCAGAATGCATAATAAATTGGAACAGCAAGTTTTACTGACCTTACCCATCGCGTTGCAAAATTGTTGTGAAATCTGGCGTACTTCAAAGGACCAAAGTTGAACAGTAGCCAGGCACGCGAAGGACAGTAAAAGGGACATCGTGTCTGAGAACATTATTCAGAATTACACTCCAAATAATCCAATGTCAATTTGAATACAAATAAATTAATTACAGGAAAATTGGAGCCAGCTGTGAATATTTCGTTGTTCCCAAATAATTAAATGAACCAAAGCAGAGAGTGCAAGGAAAAACACCGATGCCAACATTAGAGTTGCGTAAAGGGTGAAGCGCCATGTCTAAAAACACCACAGAGTAAAAATTCATTGCATTATTTCATTTAATGTACTACAAGACCCGAACTCTATCAGCAAGCAGCCGGGTACCCATAGTAGTAGGAAATATTTTGGGAGAAAAAATTGCTGTTAGTGCCCGATCGCGACCCTGGTTTCCAAAGCGAACGCGGCAGCTCCATATAGTGGTGCGTAACTGAACAACCGAGAACCAGTGTTTGGTATTGGCTTCGCTTTGCGGTACCGCATATACCTGTATCAACTACACGCATTTAATTCCACCCACGGACATAGACACAGAAATAAAGTCAGACAGACATAGACAGACTCATTTCCATCTTTATACTGTAAAAGTCTGGCTAATTATGTTTCCGTCAAGTTTAATCCTGTAACAATCGGCCTGAACGGTCAACCCTTGTTCCTATAATCCGTGTATTTATTATTTAATTTATTACATCTTTATACATTCCCGTTTCCGCTTCAGATTCACAGACGACAGCAACTTTTTCTAAATTTTGTGCACTCTCAGAATCATTTGAAATATTTCTGGCATCATTCAAGAGGGTGTCAATACAGTACTGCTCAGGTGTTAGGACTCTCTTGTTAGAACCATCCGCCTCAGTTACCATCAATTTCCCATAATTGAGCAATATTAGTCTGTTACAAGGAATACAAATGTAGTAAGTAGTTCGAATATCTGATAATAATAGAAAATTTATAATTATAGAGTCAATACATTTCACCCCGCAGAACATAATTCAATATGCAAGGGTGACCGATCTTGTAGGAAATGTTATAATTTTCTGTGTCCAATCCGTCTTCTGAATGAAATATTGGTGTCCAAACTTGACCGTACGAGTTAGGAATACATTTGTACGTTTTGGAATCCAATATTTCGCCCACTTCACAACATTTCGATAAAAAGTACTTGGGAAAAATCGGATGATCGATCGTTTTGAATTTCTCTTTAATCATAGGTACAAAAGGTGCACCAGAACTAGGAAGAGAAACTAAAACCACGACACAAATCGCTAAGGTTCTAAACATAGTGTTGTCAGCAGTACACTAATGACATAGCGCCATAGTTGTAATCCAAGAATTAAGAATGTGGTAATTTAAGCAAAAAAAATGATGGTCGAATAGTGTGTAAAGAGTTCTGGGAATATAAAGTAGGTTGGGTATCAACGCGGACTTATTAAAATGCGATATGACACAATGCAAATATGCAAAATTCAATCACTAACCTTCGTTGAAGTGACAGTGACAGGTGTGGTACAGGGTGTCCCAAATGTATACGAACACTTTCAAAAATTCATAGTTTCCAAAGTATGGGCCAGATTTATGAAAAAAATATTTTTAAAGGACTTTTCTCAATTGTTCAATTTTACGATTAGCGAAGGGCTTCCCTATATAACGGCTTTTTTTAATCTTGCAGTCCCAGAACCTAACAATTTTGAAATTATTTGTGAAAGTAAATCTCGAGATTTTTAATGGGCAGGAATGTGTGCAATGGTTATGAACCACCTTGTTTAATAATGAAACACGCCGACGCTTTGGCCCTATTTTATGTATATACATACATGCAAATCATCCTAATGCGTAACGTAATGAGATTTTTTATGTAGACGTTTTTTATCTTATTTTCTTGCTAACTTATAATAATATGTCAAGATGAAACTTTGTACTAGTGGACTGTTGAAATTGATTGACGGTTTACGAGCGTCAATATGATTGAGTGGATTTCTGTGAGGACGAATATTACGATGGTGTTTCAATAAGGATGACGTTTGACGAAATTATTTCAGAAGCACTTGTAGTTATTCCCAATCATTTAAATTGGAAATATCGAATGTACCTTGAACTTGGCCAATTGTATGACCCCTTTGACCGCACTGTCAAATTTGCTTACACGGAAAATACAAAGTGTAAATAGATGGGCTGAATTTTCAAAATAATTTTTAATTCGACTCCATTTTCACCCCAGAATGTTAATTTACTCATAAAAATCTGAATTGTATGCCAACATTACGCAATTTCTGATTATAACCTTCTCCTGAGTTATTTATATTTGTCAAATAATAAATTTTGATCAAATTACATTCATGGAATAAATGAGTTGGTTTTAATAAGTCGCACATTTCCAAAGTGTTCTTTTATTGGAAAATATTCAAAATGTTTTCTTTTTTATTGCAATCGAAATTTAGAAAATTCGCCAATTCAACAATATTGACATTAATGATTTTTACACCGTACTGATGCAAGAACAGGACTGAATTTACAACTTGAGTCTGTTCCCAGTCAGAGAAGCACACGTAGTTAACGAACTCAATTCGTACACAAAATGACTCACTTCACAAGTTCCTTTTTTGAGTTAAACGGAATTCCAACCACGAACATGTGTAACGGTAGAATACTTTAGGAAGTTATAAAAATTGATTTCAGTTGACATTTATTAAACAGTTCGTAAAACAAACTAAACGCGATTTACTGTCATTCCAATGACATTACGACTGGAAATATATTGAATTTTATTAACAGGCCGAACTAGAAAGCAATTTATCCTATTTGTAAAAGTTGACACGAAGTTAATTGAAAATTATTTGTCTTGTTCAGTGAATGTTAAATTAAACCCAAACAATCATGGGACTGGTCATGTCGAATATCCTTGCCCGACTCTACGGGAAAAGACAAGTGCGAATTTGCATGGGTAAGAAATTTCCCGAAGTAATTTGTTTGAAAGTTTGACTGACTATCAAACTAAATTTATTAATTTATTTGTTATTAAATTAGTGGGACTTGATGCATCCGGAAAGACAACGATTCTGTATCAATTAAAAATGGGGGAAGTCGTGATTTCAATTCCGACTGTCGGTATGTATTTCCAAAAAATATGAACATCGACTGGAAAATTGATTAAAATTATTTTGTATAAAAATTTCAGGTTTCAATGTTGAAACGGTGGATTATAAAAACATTACTTTCACGGTGTATGATGTCGGTGGTCAGACAATTCTTCGTCCACTTTGGAGACATTATTACACAAATGCAAAGGGTCTTATATTTGTGATCGACTCAACCGATACTGAACGACTTAACGAAGCTCAAGACGAGTTTGACTCCATGGTATCAAAATATTAAGAATAAAATAAATATCCAAATTCTGAGCCAAATTTTTCAATATATTCACGCAGTTATCGAACGACGAATTAAGGGATGCAGCAATTCTTGTTCTGGCAAATAAGCAAGATCTCCCCAATGCGATGACTCCTGCCCAAATCGGTGAAAGACTCGGATTGTACAAATTACGTGGAAGACAGGTAAAATCAAAATTGATTTTTTCTATCTTTTTAAAAAATGATTCACAGTATTCAATTCTTCATTTTTTGAATAGTGGCACGTTCAAGGCACTTGTGCAACACAAGCTGAAGGGATTGTGGAAGGATTGGACTGGTTATCTAGAAATATATCCAATCAATAATTATCTATCATCATAGGAGCAGCTAGAATCTGTTTAATTTTAGTTACCACCAGTTTAGCATATCAGTGACATTTTACAACAATGATACTTTGATTAAATATTTTAATTGAATAATAAATGTCGAAGGTTGAAGAGTATCTTGAGATTTTGCAAATATGGCTTAGAAATAACACAAATCTACAAGGTGTCCCATAGAAAGTGCACCATTATTTGATTACATTTTGGCGTGGTTACATGAAATTAATGTTACGGCCAGGCGTGAATTATTGATAAATTCTAAAAATTTATAAACGTAAACTATCAAAATAAAAGTCAGTGAGACAGTGGGACTCATCCATAAAACTAATGTCCGATTTAAGTTAATAAAATGAGTTCGTGATCTACGTTGCTAAAATAAACTATTAGAATTTATCAATTCGACCTGACCTGACCGTAACGTAATTTTTTGTATCTAAACCAAAATACAAATCAAACAATGCTGCTATTTTTTTCGGACACCCTGTGTCATTTCAAAATGGCATTACGAATGCGTCGATCTTTTTACAAACAAGAACAAAAATGTGAGTATAGAGAAAGAATACAATAAGAATAACGTCGGACTTGAACCTCTCATTGATGATGTCGTGGTGTTAGTCATTATTAATCAGTGATTGTCCTGTGTACTAAAATTGCTATACTGACCTGCATGCTACACAACGGAATTTGTGATACGATAATCGGACGATATCGAGTACGTTGATAACAATCAATAATGAACACACAGTACACTGTATAATGATTCTAGATGATGCAAAAACGGTGTGAATGATGGAATTTATACTATTGGTGAGAGAAGTACACGTAGACAAATTACACCAACATTTTTCTCCCACAAATTCATTTTTGCACACACTACACTTGTAGAACGAAAATGTGTATATAGAAATAAATTCAGTTGAAGTTTCTAATGGACACTCGGAATCGGAACATGAATCAGTTTTAGTGAATTTTGAAATTATGGGGTCGATTATCTCACTAATATTTCCAGGTTACTTTCAGAAAGAACAAATTTGGATCTGTATGGGTAAGTATCTCAAATATTGAAATATGTTCCCGAAAATTATACACAAATAAAATAACAGCTTTACTATATTATTATTGAAGTCGGATTAAAGAATGCGGGAAAGACAAACATTCTTTTTAAACTGGTCAAAAAATCGAAAGGTGAAGTTGTGCATACAATTCCATCAGATGGTACGTGTACACTGTTAATTCAATTTTATATACATTAAATAATTCTCTAAATTGAGACTAAAAATTAAATCGGCATATTAATTTGTAATTTAATATATTTACAGGTTTTTATGTGGACACGTTGTACTATAAAAATATTGTTATTCCCGTATTCAATACTGGAGGTGTTACAAATCTCCGCCCACTTTGGAAACATTATTACACAAACGTGAACGCTATCATATTTGTAATTGATTCAGCTGACATTGAACGTCTTCCGGAGGCACGAGATGAAATTGAAATCATGGTATTACTTATTGAATTTTACACATTTCGATTTAGACATAAAATTCTAAATTACTTTTCAAAATGGGCAGCTGAATGACGAATCTAGAGGTGTGCCTATCCTTGTGTTAGCAAACAAGCAAGATCTCCCTAGTGCAATGACTCGAGAGCAAATTGCTGAAAACCTCGGTTTTAACAAATTGGGCGGGCGAGAGGTAACTTAAACAGTTGCAACAGATTTTTAATGATTCACTAATTATATTATTCTGTTTTTAGTGGTTCGTTCAACCCATTTGTTCATCTCAAATCGAAGGGATTGTTGACGGACTGGATTGGTTATCAAAAAAGATAAAGAAAACATAATGCTCAATTTAAATCCATATATTTTTTTATTTTTTAAAAATTGTTTAAAGTTTTTTAATATTTTTTTCTTTGTCCTTATTTTGGCTGCGTTTGGTTTGATTGATTCAATTTATGATCAATTAAATAAAATACATTATACTTCTGTGGCGTAAGTACTCAGAGTTCTTTGGGAAGTGTCACTGGCTCGCGTCACCAGTACCATTTTCATTGATGTTAATTGCATCCGTGCCTTTGTGAATTTTTTCTTCAGTTTTGATAACACATCTCTTTTGCAAACAAATATCACAAAAATCGCAAGACCCTTTAAACAATTGAGAGCATCAGTAATCATGAATAATCTGTTGACCAGAACCGCCTGCCCTGTTTCAAAAGCCAAACTTGCCCAGGAGAGGAATTCGAATATCCAAAGGAGTCCCATAACCACGAAAAGCTTGACAAAGAGAATAAACCTGCAGGCGCAATAATAAATATTTTAAATTCGGGTCTCCTTAAGAAATTAAAAATGTCCTTTACGTGACCTCTTTCTGTCCTGGGCGGTTGCAGTGCTTTGTCTTGTTGCAATTTTGTTTTCAGCATATTGTGACCTCAACCCGCAAATCGTGGACACAAAAAATGCCATGTCCGTAATGAGCAGCACTCCTAGTGGAGCGTACACGTACGGAAATTGACTTTTACTATCATAGAAATGACACGACCTTCTTCCAAATTGCGGAAGTGGTAATGGAGGATTCGACACACCCCTGTAATTTATCAGAGAATGAAATTTCATAATTTTCTTGAAAGTTTAAAGTGAAATTGTAAGGTAAATTCTTACCCGTATATGTAGTCCATGAGTGCTGCAGTGATTGTAAAGATGACTGGAAAACCCAGGGAAAATAAAATATAATAAATGAAGGTTCTAGTCAGTGTTTTGGGCTGAAATTTATGTAGAGCTAAAGTAAGTGGGTTTTGCCTGACAAATAATTCAAAGAAACCCAATTTAAAATATCGGAAATAATAATATAGGTTAAAATGTAAAAACAAGGGCCCAAAATAGTGAAACATCGAATTATCTGAAAATGTATTTAATTTACTAATTTGAGGTGTTACCCAAAAGTTAGCCAAAGATCAAAATTCATGGACGTGAGCCAGAAGAAGACGGACATAAAGAAAAAATGAGTCAGTGATCCTAAAATATTGAAAAACGTTTAGTTTGACGTTTATCATAAAACTCGTCATTAGGTGCTCATTACCCAGGATAGAACAAAGATGGTGAGAAATCTGTCGTACTTCGAAGGACCACAGATGAACGACAGATAGACACGCGAATGTCAGCAACAAAGAAATCGTGTCTGGACAAATCATTTGGAAAAGAACATACAGTTAGTGAATAAATAAGGTGGAAAAATGATCGCCGAGCCGAGGGAATTCCCTGGATTTAGCCAACGGCATCCTGAACAACTTTTGCGAAGGTCCTACCCCCAAAAGTCCAACCATTAAGTCGTTAAAAATACACAGGTAGGCGACGCCGTATGGTGACTTTCACTTTCACTGTGCAGCAGAGCACATGCCCACCTGCGTATTTCTAGCCGCAAAATGGTTAAACTTTTGGAGGTAAGACCTTCACATAAGTTGTTCAGGAACCAAAAGTCTACATCATGTCAAAAATCCAGCGAATTCCAACGGCGGACATTTTCCGTAAAGTGTGTGCCCTCTCCTTTCCATAGGAAATGGAAATACAACAACAATTGATATTTCAATTAAATAATTTGTATTACAAAAGAGCTGGAGCCACATGTGTATGGTTTGCTGCTGTTCCCAGAGAATTATGTTAACCAGGGCCGACACGGTTAGAAAAAACACAGACACGAGCATTAGGACTGCAAAGAGGGTGTGGCGCCAACCCTGTTATAAAGGATTTATAGTTTTAAAATTTTGAAATTATGAAACTATTTTAGAAAATAATTATAACTTTGATCAACTTTAAAGTGAACGAGTTCTCATCGGCGTTCCTATTTCTAAAATGTTTATTGGTGGTTTTTGCAATATTGGTGTCACTTTGACGTACATTCAGGATTTATCGGAACAAGTTGTTCTATTTTAAGTCTTACATCCGAATCGCTGTCTTCTTTGGAGCAAACGTAGGCGACTTCGTCAAATGTTTGTGATTCATACGTTGAATTCTTATTACCACTCGACCATAATGTTTCAATGCAATACTCATAGTGTCGGTAGACTTTCTTCTCAGATTGACCTCCGTCATTTATCGAAATGTACATCAAATCGCCATTGGCCAGTAATGATAGACTGGAACCGGAAATCAAAGTCTTAATTTAATTTGAATGTATACATTTAAAAACTGTTCAAAAATTTGTACGTACTTCTCATTAGCCAAAATGAAACCCTGTTGAAGTTCGCACGGTGGGATACCAAATCTATAGGAAATCTCTTCAGAATTCACCAGAAAACTATTGTCTTCAGAATAAAAATTCGGTGTCCAAGAAACTGACGATGGTGTTGAAACACACACATATCTTTTTGCATCAAACATTTCACTTATGTTACAACACTTTGGAACAAACTTTGTTGGAATAATTTCAATGTCAGCCTCGTTTGGAATAAACTTGTATGTTAAAACAACGGGAAGGACTAGGAAGAAAATCTGTAAGGTTCTAAACATACTGACGGTTGTCCGCTGCAGACTAAAAATCTTTCATACTTCTGGAGTCTGATTCAAGAAGAAGCTCGCATTTGGGTGTACCAGAATATTGTCTTCAAAAGTTGGAGAATCACAATCTGAGGTGATATTATGCGGTGATGTGTGCGCCAAATCGATTTTTTTCCAGCGAAAACGTATAATAATATTTTGTAACTTGGATGAAACTACGGTCGTAAAATAAAAAATAATCGCACGCTTCCATAAATGTACCAACAAATGTGAAAAAATCCAGTTGATTATTCCGTTCGAGTCATGCAGCCAGAATCCCATTAGGGTGTTTGGATTTTGGATCTTGTTAGCGACTATTGAATATTATCTCAAATGTCTTATACGATATGAGTACAATATCAAGTCACTACCTTTGGATCACCCTGAATTTATTTATCGTTCCAGTTCAGCAAGCGTCTAACCATCAATGAAAGCTTATGCTAAAATCCTTGGCCTTCAAATTGTGTGTATAATCCAATGAATTTCAAATGAACACGAATTCTCACATCTAGCTTGTTTCTGCAAACAAAGTTCTCATAAGTATTTTTGGATGATCATAACAGGGTCGACAGTTTGATAAACTAATCCGTCTAACACGTGCGGCGGTAAAAAATTGTTAGTAAATATTCTTATGAAGTTTGCCTTCTTCGGGATAAGAAAATATTAAAACGATAATAAAAAAAAATCAAGAGAGAAAATCACTATGTAATGGATAAAGGCTTTTTTTATTTGGTTGGGCTGTTCAGAATAAACTGTTGTAAACAAGAGGGCTATAACAGCAGTAAACATGGCAATACATTATTATTCTCTTTTTCAATTTATTTAAATAATGTTTCAACCTCGAAATGGAATCCTGAAGTGTTAGTGTTCACTCCCGCAAGCGTCTAACTTGTTAAATGATTCCCTCAGTTACAGCAATCGGGGTAATGTGAGACCTGAATATCTCATTCCTAAATAAAAAGACATTTATGGTTTTCTGACTTATATTATCGACTTGGTCAACAGTTTTTCCGTAGAGTCATGAGCGTAGTAAATGACGGGCTAATCTCAGAAGTACATTTTTATCTAACAAGATTTATGTCTTGATTCTCTGAACTCCAGAACTCAGAACTGACGTAACTAGTTTGTCATTTGAGAATCTCTCTAGTTTGTTCATTTTTTTTAGTTCGTCGAATTTACAATGTGAGCATCCACTACGCTATAAAGATCAACAAGGAACTTTGACCACGCCCATCTCTAAGAGGTTAGCCAGTACAGAACCCAAAGAGTTGTCATTTATCGGTTGGAGCACATTATGACAATGGAAAATAAGTCTCTTCAATCTGCACCCCGGTTTTGTGAGTTTATTCCTCGAAATTGACCTCATATGTCAGATTTCATTCCATTTTTCCTTACCGGTAGGTTAGTAGGTAGATGGTTCCGTTCAAGGGGTCCCAGCCCAAGTGCTGACCCTGAACCGGGTGGTGCTAACTTGAACATAGGTAGAATCTAGATTGTTGAAGACCTATAACGTTTTGTACTTTCCACCAAGTACTCATTCACGAAGCCGAGAAATTTCGGAATTCTTAGTACTGGCTAACCTATAAGGGAAGATGTTTTATTTACATTGAGGATCAACTTAACAGCCTACCTACTAGGATTAGGATGATGATAGGATGACAGAATTCAAATATCACACATATTTCGTCAAATGACGGTTCATCGTCTATTTCTACCACATTATGTGGAAACCGCGATTCATTCCTCAAAGTTTCCGAACGTCATTTTGAAATTAAAAATTATTTTCAATTATACGCCACATAATTTTTTGAATTCTGATTATATTATTAAGGTACTCATTATTGTCAGGTACAGTGTTTAAAAAATTATAACAATTCAAGTTTGAACCCTAATCGGGTAAGGTCATTTTTCTACGGTTAAATTTTGCAACACAGAAGTGATAATCGCACTGTCCCCGTACAAGGCAAAGGAGCACAGAAGTCGCGGGAAATCTGGCATATATTAAAAATCGGCAAGGAGTGAATAAGAATTTCCGAATATTTTGTCAAACAAATATAATTCCGTTACTTTTTTACTTATTTTTTTAAAATAAAATACATTATTGTGGAAGATGAGTGAAGTTGACGATACTGCCGAACTTTCACCGGAGTCAGAGGAAGAACTTCAAGAAAATATTACCGTAACCGTCAATTTGTTAATTTTCACATAATTTTAATGATTGGATATTGATTTTGGTATTAATCAGTTTTTTAATTTGTTGTAATTAGGAAATGGAGGCGGTGGGGGATTCGAATGGGAAGCAAGTGACAAGGAAAAGTTTACCACAGAAACGCTACTACAGACAGCGTGCACATTCCAATCCAATTTGTGACCATATCTTTGATTTGTAAGTCAAATCACCTATGATATCATTTATTTTTAATAACCCGTATTTTTAGGCCTAACCTCAAAATTATTAGATATTTATTCTAATTTTTAACTACATATGTCAGAGTATCACTCAGCGTTGTATGATTTTAATTTCCTTATATAATTTGCCACAATCTAACCTGAATTCGTGTACTCACACACTGCATTAAGAAATGTTTCCGCAATGTGTCAATTCACATGCTCTAATAACTTTAATATTATTATTTTATTTTAGCCCAATCAAACCATCAGAAATGGATTGGACAAAATATTATCCGGATTTTGACCAGAGTCTACAAAAAGTAGAATTCTTGGATGTGGGATGTGGCTATGGTGGTTTGCTGAGTAAGTATTGTGGGATTTGTCATTTTATCCTTAACAGTCAAAAATGGTTACTCAATTTGTCTTTGATTCCCGAAAGCTAACATTAAAATAAATTCTTTCACAATATGCTATCCTATCACTATCATTCCATTGAAAAGCAAATCAATTAATTAATTTTCCGTTTCATATATTTTTCAGTTACTTTATCTCCTCTTTTCCCTGGCAATCTGATGCTGGGGATGGAAATTCGAGTAAAAGTCTCACAATATGTTCAGGACAGGATTGCTGCATTGAGAGAAATGCATCCAGGGGATTACAATAATGTTGCTTGCATTAGAGGGAATGCAATGAAGTATTTGCCCAATTTTTTCTATAAAGGACAGGTGAGATCAATTAGAATTGTTGGATGAATTTTGTTCGGTATGTACGACGCGCGACGTACAACCGACGACTTTTCTCTTGGACATGATCAGTATAAGAACAAAGAGTTTTTAACATATTTTCCTCGGTCTAGTTGAAAAAGATGTTCTTCCTGTATCCGGATCCACACTTCAAAAAGTCAAAGCATAAATGGAGAATCATTAGTGATACTTTGTTGTCGGAATATGCTTACGTTTTAGCCGAAGGGGTAAGTGGTCGCTACTTTTTGCGTTTTATTTGTTTTCTCGTATATTTATTAAAATAGCAGATGACGTCTTGATCATGATAATATCTTATCCTTGCATGGAGTAAACAAAGATTTAAGAATATCATGTTCAATAGAATATCACTACTCGGCACGACCAGACTTGGGTCAATTACTTTAAAAATGTAATTAATTCTAAATTACACCCCTATTTCTGATTGTAATTAATTATAATTACACATACAGGGAGAAATTTAGGAAGTAATTAACTACAATTACAATTACGTGAGAAAAAATGGAAAAGTAATTAATTTCAATTACAATTACGTAATTGTAAATGCAATTACAATTACAAATTACAATTGAAATTACTTTTTGGAAATGATGATTTTATGAGTGCTAACATCATAGTTACATCCTTGTATTTGATGGTCAAAATTTCAAGTAATTGTAAAAGTAATTGAGAAAAATATAAATTCAGTTACAAATTACAATTACAATTACACACAATTTCTAAAGTATTTCATTACAATTACAAATTACAGCTGGGATTCTGAAAGTAATTAATTGAAATTACCTGATTGTAATTGTATTTTGTAATTGAAATTACAATTACCAATGTAATTGACGCAAGTCTGCGCACGACACACATCAAGTAATGAATTGCGTGGTAATTCGATCCCTTGTGTTGATTCCAGGGTTTAGTCTATACTGTGACGGATGTGAAAGACCTGCATGACTGGATGGTTTCCCATATAAGCGCCCATCCATTGTTTGAAGTCGTTGATGATGCAGAATTGGTGAGTAGAATGTGTTATTTGAGTAAATTTTCAAATTGTCCCCAGAAAAGCTAATAGTTATAAAATTTTGGTCACGTTCTTTGAATCTTTTTTGATTTTTCTCCAGACTTCAGATATTGTCGCGGATAAGATTCTAGACAGTACGGAAGAAGGTAAAAAGGTGACGCGGAATAAAGGGGACAAGTTTGCAAAAGTTTTTCGACGAATCAAGTACGAAAGAAAAATCGTCTAAAATTAAAATTGCATGGAAATTTTTTGTGTTATGGTTCGTTGAATATATTTTATATTTGTTATCTAAAAAGACAATTCATTTGTGCATTTGTTGGATTCTGTGGACATTTAATTTTTGCAATTAGCTTGTATTAATTAATGAGGAATCAGTACATAATTTCTATTTCAATTGCCGACGGATCCTTCTAAAAGGTTTGGCCGGTTTAAGGGAAGTTCAAATGACTGGTCCTGATTGCTTGTAAGCTAAAGCTAGTTTAAAATTTGAAGGGGGTTCCTTGTGAGACGCCACATCAATAAAATTAAAGGAGAAACATTGAGACATTTTTCCAAGATCAAAATCACGTAATATCGTTCTACCAGTTTTCTAATTCGGAGTGCACTATTACGTAGACAATATGCTCATTGGTTATCGTACATTCCATATTTACACTAAAAATAACTTACTCAAATGTCAATCCTACCTAAGCTAGACAAACCCGTTTTGGAAGTACTATTGTTCGAATTAGTAATTTATGAGTTAGAGATGGAGTACTTCGGGTACAAGGGGTACTACATACCCCTTGGAGAAAGTGGAGAAAGCGACTGTCCTGGAAACAGATTTGTTTAATAGAAACTCCGAGAATGAATGTGCTTTAGAT
This sequence comes from Protaphorura glebata, assembly GCA_034694305.1. NCBI lineage: Eukaryota > Metazoa > Arthropoda > Collembola > Poduromorpha > Onychiuridae > Protaphorura > Protaphorura glebata. The sequence continues at coordinate 22,323 of JAQFYE010000451.1, forward strand.
TTCTTCACTCTTTTATTGGTCTCTTCATGTGACTCATGGTATTTCGAACTCCCAATAATTTAGATACGCCGGTAAAGTATTACAAAAAATCATACAGAAAATAGGATGGCATTGGCTTTATAATCGGCCAAGCGAAAGTACCCCTTGGAGAAAGACATCTTTGAAGGAAACACCATAACCATGTGTTGACGAGGCATCGAACCCTATACCACAACCTTAATCACTTTGGCTTAACTTTTGACTTATCCATACTTCGTTTAACCTTGACGATTCTCCAAGTAGTGTGTCCTTCCGAAATGCTTCTGTCAAATAAATGAAGCCCACCCCCTGCCTTATCTCCTAATTCCATTGAAATCGTCCCATCTTCCGCTTTGTGTTGAATCTCAAATAAAGTTTTGATTAACTCAACTGGTGCAAAAAATTTGACGACAATGGTTGGTGAAGTTGCGACCCATTTATTTCCTGTTAAGAATTTCTCTGCATGAGTCCGCCCATCGTCTCCCTCCATGATGGCTTGGTACGGCTGTGTGTTTGGAAGGGCATTGTGATTCACTAAATGCAAGAGTTCCAGGTCACCGTGACCCGGTAAACGTTTGTCTGGCCAATCGGTGATATCGAAGATCTTGCGTCCAACCAAACAGAACTGTAACTTTTGTGAGTCACGTTTTCAATCGAACCGGCTTTGATCAATGCATTTTAGTGAGGGAGCAAAAGTTTGGAGAATTTTGACGAGTTTTTTGGTGCTTCGTTTACCACCGGTTTTGACATATTTTCTGAACTATTCGAAAAGCTGAAAAGAATTATAATTAAAAATAACCTGAAGTTTCACATCAAGAGTTCTTCAGTTGACTACATGAATTTTGAATTCTTTATTGCAGAATTTGAATGTACGTGAAATGTGCACACCTGAGATTAAGAACGATTGGTTAACGTTAAATATGACCTTTTCTTCGTAGTGACGACTTTGCCGATGAGTCATATTCATACCTGATACATACGTAGATAGTGCATGGCACGCAGTTCAATGTACAACAGCACCTGTCCATTGATTTTTTTACGTTTCGATTCGGGAAAAATTATTAAAGTTATTCTCATCTTCCGTATTTACAAACTAACGTATATGTATGCAGTCAACATGTAATGACTAATATAAAAAAACGCCAACATTGTGGCTCGTTAAATTAATCTTACCGATTTAGAAGACTTGAAAGTCTTTAAATCCATAGTATAAAATTCATAGTACGGAAGAAATGCTCTGGAAGATGACTTTCACCAGAAAGCATGGTAAAAGATTCGAGTACAGCGTTCGAGCGCACCCCAAATACATACATGCAGGTAGTTCATAAAACCTTTCCATTGCATTCCAGAGTCGGGATATGATGGACTCCATTAATGAACCAGGTCTGAGGAACCCGAGGATGTGCATTTTGCATGGAATTCTTTTATAAGGATATTCCACAGACCTCAGACGTTTTCGAATTTCTTCGTTACAACACAAAATATATTTCTCAAACAAACTCTTTAATAAAATCCATAAGTTGGGCTCCGTATTTGAGTGAAAGCTTTTCACAATTTTAATTGAACTATACTATTGGCATTCAGTTTTTAACGTTGATAGTGATGCCCGTCCAGTAATTAATTCCAAAAAGCTAACTTGGGAGAACACGTACCCCTGATAGTGTCAGTGTAGGCAATTAAAAATGACATTGCAAGAGATACAAGGATGAAAACAAGGAAGATACTCTTCCGGACTTGTAAAATCGGGAGATGAATGTCCCCAACGGCATGAAGAAAAATGAAGACCAAACAAATTCCAATTGCATGGAGTCGTGATGTTTGACTTAAAACGAGCATCGAATCATTAATTTTTGTAACGTATATAGCAATAATCGTATAGAATTAATCAAGATCCTAATAATATTGGGGGATAATAATTTTATTTATTTATCGCCGAACAGAAACCCGGGTTACTATTTGTTCAGGCAAGGTCGCAGGTCACAGACTTTCACCATTTTCTCCATAAGAGTACATGGAGAAAGGTGGAGAAAGACCCGGTTATTATTCGAGACCGGGTTACTATTCAGGACAGGTTTCTGTTCCGGGATTTACGGTAAAATAAGTATGAGTAATCAATAGAATTTATTTTTACTGATCAAAATCGTAAGAATGTTTTACTAAATGTCAATATTACATGTAAAACATTAATCAAGTCGGCATTCGAAAATATCATTTATATTTTGACAATGTTATCAATACAAGCGAAATACAAAAATTAGTATTCAGAAACTACATGAGGTTCTCTATGGATTCAAGTTTTAGGTTCGTAGTTGTTCTGCAATTCTCAAAGAAATAGTCAAGTACAAGATAAATTTTCTCTGATTTATTGTACGCAAAAACTGAATCTAATAAATTAATGAAGAAAATGTAGACAACAAAATAATAGTCAACCTGCACAGTAGCTGACTAAGGTCATTCCGTCTCAAACTCGTGAAACCTAATAACATTGAGCCCCTTCACTCTGAGACTCAAAGTCGAACAAAATGAATGGAATACATGGTATGAACTGAAAACGAATGAACGAAATGAATCAAATTAGTAAGCTCAGGTAAACAGATAAAAATAATTGAATTCTAGTAATAAAGTAATTGAAATTGGTTGCTTAGTCTATACATTCTGGCGACTTGTCAATAAATGTAACCTACGTTTGGTAAACAACAGGATGTACAAATCCTACCCTGAAATGCCTATTAAGATATTCAATTTTCATATGAAATAATAAAATAAAGCAAATTATCTAAACAATTAGTCCACTAATAATATGCTTGAATATGCTCTTAACTTGCAACGGAACTTTCTGGGGTTAGATTCCAGCACATTTAAGCCAATAATGGTCATGGAACGAAATGAAGAAGAGGAAAGAAAACGACGAGTAATTCAAGATGAACAGCAACCGCTTAACGAATTCTTGGGCTATATATTTCTTCCAATCACCATTCCAATAATGCTCTTCCAAAAATTGATAACTTGTATCAGGTAACGGTCTGGACTTAAGCGAAGGACACTAGAAGTAAAAGTACGAAATAGAATATTAATTTTTTTAAATACCAATTTCAGGAAGTGTACATTTTATGACAATAGTTGGCTTTACACTATGCTGATTTTTTTTTTAATATTTTCAGATAATTCTTATAACAGGTGCGAGCTCAGGAATTGGAGAAAGTCTTGCCGAAAATTTTTACAAGGCGGGGTGTCGACTGATTTTAGCCTCGAGGCGAAAACCTGAATTCGAACGCGTTAAAAATGATCTTCCGAGAACTGTAAGCTATAATTATATATCATCTTGTACAAACTATCCAGTATCAACTAACTGATAGGAACTTTTTTTAAATTCCAGGAAGGCACGGAGAACGTTCCTCCGATTTTCGTATTGGACGTCGGAGACTTAATACAATTATTGGAAAGTGCAAAGAAGCTCTAGATAATTATGGACGTGTGAGCATTCTTGTCAACCATGCAGGGTTCACTGTCCGACACTCTGTGGAGGAAACTGAAATTGACGGATACTAGACAGACAGAACTCGCATTTAGTGCAGCGCTACGCGATGGCATCGATTACGACGTCATTGCAGGCTACACTAATGCACTATATGGTGACCACAGGCATCCCTCTTATCTTTCAAATATATTTCCTAAGTTGTCCAGTTTTGAACCCAGTTTCAAAATTAGGGAGACTACACTTTTACCAGTAACTACAGTTTTTAGGTTAACCCACAGAGTCTACAGTATCGTTCAAAAGTCCAAATACCCCCTGAAAATCATTTTCTTCACCGCATTTTTAGAGATAGAAATTTGAAAATTTACATAGACCTAGCAAAAGTTATTTCCGAATGTAGGGGGTGGTCTAATTTCAGAAATTGGGAAAAGGTCAAAGGTCAAAAATTTTGACCCGAAAAGTACATTTTCAAATAGGTCACCAAAAAACTTTCTTTCACCTTTCTATCTTTATCTGGAGGGTTTCCAAATTCTGAGCATTGTGACGTATTATACACCTCTGTGCGATTTTTTTTGGATTTTTAAGAAATATTTCAAAAGTGGAGAAAGGGGTGTAAGGTTATGAACGCTTATGGATGTTCAAAATCAAAATCCCCATCTCCATCTTCTACATGTAATCTCTCTGTCCCTGATGATTACCTGTATGAATTGATGAACCAACCAACTGAGGATAAACTTGCCACGATTGCCATACAAATCATTCCAAAAACTAAATATCTTTCCCATGTCCCTTCGCTTCGTTCATTTTGTTTCAGCATTTGTTCAGATGACTCAAGTTCATTTCCTGTGTAAGCCCGTCCTTGTCTTCTCGACAGATTTAGAATCGGAGGTGTCGAATTCGAATTTATATTCGGATTTTCCAAATTTTGGAGGTTGTCGTCTACCACCTCAATTTTGACGCCATTCTCTTGAACTGTTGACGCACGTCCACGCCCATGATTAGTTTGATTTTTGTCCGCCATTAGAATATTCGTATTTTGTGCCAAGACACGAATTAGTTTTGGGAAGTCCATGGATTTGGCAACGCTGGAATCTCTTGGAAGACTCACTCTGCGGGAAACAAAAAGAACGCTTACTTTTTTGTTTGAGCTTACCTAATAGGAAAGTTGTCAAACATAAATGCATGATACAAAAAATATGTATTTCGGGGAAAACGTACGACAACAAATTAACTGGTCCATATGGAAATCTGTGGCGAAGACATCCGACTGTTTTGCGGTACGGTTTGGGTTATTTAAAATGCAAATGAGGAAAATTTCTCAAAGGAGGTCACGTACACATATCGTATATCATTTAACCATGACCTGCATTCATATTGGCCCGGTTAGCAAAAAAATGGTCCAGATTTGAAGATGACAAAATGCAATAAATACATTTGTAGCTCAAATTATGAATTTCGTGACGGAAAATAGTTGACCCATGCCATGGGTCATAATATAAGTCTTGTTAACCCAAAACGAATGTTTAAAGTTAATCATTTATGGGCAGTTCAAATGATGTCACACATTCCAGAACAAGGTTTCACAATATTCGTGCTTTTGTAAATTAGGGTCATTAATATTGAAATTGCTTGTTTAGTTAGAAAATAAGAACGTTTGTATAAGAAATATTCTGTCACTCCGTACTCAACAGGAAAACCGAAACGTGCGCTACAAGTCTATCCGATTATCTCATCACCATTTATTCTGATTTACGAAGGCTCCACACGTAATGCAGAATGTTAAGCGAAGTAATTTAGATTCAAATCCTGATATGCGCAACAAGAAAAAAAATAGATTGACCTCATTTGACCTGATTTCTTCAGATGAGACCGGGAGATTTCTTTTCCTAAATATAGAATATGCAATTGGCCGTGCACGCAGTGCCGGTGGTTACAGGGTGGCAAAAAAAGAAGTTTTAATCTGAGATGTGCTGCATAGGAAATGAATTTCCGAGCCAAAAACAAAAATTGGAATTCAGTATAGAATTGTACAAAAATCCTGTGAGTAGAAATAAATAAACAGCTCAACGTTATCGTGTATTATGCATGTAAAGTAGAGTACCTGCAAATTTTGAGGTCAATTCGAAGTCATTTAGTGTCCCAAAAAGTTTGGAATAACTGCAGGGTACGGGATGAACTTTGGGAGCTCGCCCCACTCACCGCAATTGAAGGTAAATCCACCCCGCCCCTCACAAAAATTGAATCTACTAGTGAGTTACTATAACATATGTAAGCATTAAGTTTTTCCAAAATCATGAGCCCATTTTCTCCCGCACGACGTAAGAATCTAGATGAACTTACTCGCATAGATATTAACACAAACAAATAAACCCCTCGTCCTTTCCCATAGACTTTTACTCATCTTCTCAAGACAAGTTAATTTGTGTTATCTTTATTTACTTTATCATTTTCAACATGTCATTCAGATTGGGTGTACCAATAATAAATAACTATGTGACATTAAAAAAAGCTAACGCTATACGAATATAAAATGAATTTTAACCCATACAAGGTTAATTCGTGTTACTTTATTATTTCCTACTAACTGAAACTGAATACTGCGTTAACGTATTTTTCACTACATGGCTATGATTATAACACTAACAACATACGAGAATAAGTTGATCTTACGACTACTAGGAGGTTTTTTGTTTGTACGATAGAGCGGAGCTCCTTGTGTATAATTACATCATATGTATTTCGTGGTAAAAACGCATGCGGAAAGTGGACTTCTCGGGCTTTTCTTAGAGCGTGACAGCGAGACCGACATGCGACAGTATACACAACCAGAGATTCTTTCAATAAAGCCTTACCCTTCTTTATTGTCCTGTGCCTTGTCACTGGCGATTTTCAATGCCTCCATATATTCTATACTTTGCTTCAACTTGACTAACTATAAACAAAAAAAAATGAAAGTTAGGATTCATTGCTGTTAAATCATTACTGTCATTGAACGTTTGACTTACTTCCAGGATTGTACTTGAAGACTCATCTCTCAGAAGAACATTTTCTTTCTTCAAGTCTGCTAAACGATTCTTCAAATGAAATTGAGTTATTTCATTTTCCTCGTAATTAGCAGATTTTGTATCCAGTTGCTCAAGCAAGTATTGATTTTTCCCAACCAACTCTCCTATTTTGTTTGTCAGTTCTTGGAGTTCAGCATCATTGGCAGTCTCAACAGCGTGGAGAGTTGTTTCAACATCTTCCAAATTTTTTTCAGTGAATAATTTTAAACTCTTAACTTCGTTAAGTTCACACTTTGTCTTTCTTAAGTCATCTTTTTGAGAATTCAAATCTGACTTCACGGCGGCTCTACAAATCGAGATTGGAAATTAAAATTAGTATGGATATTTTAATACAGTAAAATGAGCTTTAAAGTTTTACTCACTGTTGCCTAATAACATCCTGGTATTCTTGACACTTCTTATTGTAACTTCCTTCAAAATCTTGAATCTGGCTCTCCAAGAAGGCGTGAATCTTCTTCAGTGATTCTATGTTCTAGGAAATCCAAAGAACAAAATTGGTCAGTTAGTCTCAAAATTATTTGTCTACAATTAATGCAATGCTTACAGCCATAACTTTGGTAATTTTCCGGTCTTTCTCTCGTATAATGCAATTATTCCCCTTCAGTACGGCTTCCTTTTCCTCAAAGCTTAATCGGACTTCCTCGAGTTCCTCCAATTGACCTTTACACGGAATAATTTCTGAAATCATGATAGAATTTTCCGATTATATTTTAGGGCGAATATAAGATATTCGGTATTGTACTAGTTTCTCTCTATAGATTGCCAGGTATGCAAAATCTGTCAGCCAATAATTTTTTTCTCATAACGGGATTAAACCTCCTCACCGCCCGCCGCTTGCGGCGTTCCCCGCGATGCGGCCGCCGGAGGCAAAATTTGTTTTTCGAGTATTCTTAACATAAGTAGCATGTAAAAGTCGTTTCTACATAAAAATTAAGCCATAAAATGGAGGACATTTTTGAGAATATTTATGGGTTACGGGAATGATATTTTTTAATCTCAACAGTTGTAGTTAATTTTTTTGGGCATATAGTTGTGGGCGCACAACAGAAATAAAATAAATCAATTTAACTTCTTTATTTATAGAATAGTTATTATGTCGAATATATATTTGCCTTCTCATCATGAATAAAATCAGAAAATATAGCTTCATTGTTAAGAAATTATGAAACTCAGTCATGGGATGTGCAATGCAAACCTTATCTCTTAAGACTACACGATCGGTCTAATATTAACAGACAGCCTGCAGTGCCCGAACATATACAAATTCCATGTCTGCTCTTTGTGTACATATCACCATTCACAACATAACCACATTATGTAATACTTTGTGAAACAATATCCTCGCAATCGGAAAAGACGACTCCTGGATTTCCTTAAACGTGGAACGAATATCCTCAATCCAGGGCCTTCTAAGCTATGAAATCATTGTAATTTGACAGGTAGAAAGAATCGACTGTCTATAATACGCAGATCCTGTGAAAGTACGTTTCATCGTACTTGCCTCGTCCCGTGTCTTGGGTCCCGTGTACTTGCCATCGACCCGTGTCGATAAGTCTCGATTTACTGCACATGCCTATAACAAGGGGACTCTAATGAGACTTTTCGACACGGGTCGATTTATCTGAGACATCATCAAATGGATTCTTCTAAAATTTTCACTGAAGCTTCGTGAAAGGAATCTGGGGGTTATAGTGCTTAATTTTCTTCGAAAAAATAATTTCTCAAATTTTAAAACGAAATATTCGTTTGTATTGTCAGTGTGAGCTTAAGGTCCAGAGAGTGCACCCTTAATGTGAAGGACTAACTGCTGAGCAAGCATTCCTCAACGAAAGTCATGTTTGTGATGAAATGATGATTAGGCATTCTTGTAATTGCAATGTCAATAACTGACAAGGGAGGTACACCAAGTGTTGGTCGAGTCGAGTGTCGAGGGCTATGCTACTTTGAAGACCATCAAAAATAATGGTGTTGTGCAAAATATTAAAACGGAGAAATCATATTTTGAAATTTTGAAAAAAAAATTATTTTATCAAAGGGGGGAGTCTTTGTTCTCTGACATTTTCAATGTTATATCCCATAAGAAAAATCCCAAATTGAACTTAGCGTTTATACCTTGTGAGGTATGAGTTAGGTTTTTACTAGTTTCATTTGCCTCGAAATTCAATCTGAGATTTTTCTTAAGGCATATAACACCGAAAAAACCTGAGAACAAAGACTCCCCCCTTTAGTAAAAAAAATTCTTCTTTTCAAATTTCAAAAATTCCTTAAAAGTCAAAATTCGATTTCTCCGGTATAATATTTTGCACAACACCATTATTTTGGATGGTCTTCAAAGTAGCTTAGCCCTCAACACTCAACTCGACTAACACTTGGTGGACCTTCCTTGTCAGTGTGTTACTAATTATCATCCGGTCAGCATTTGTATAAAAGGATTTATGAACATTTACATTGGAATGACAAGAATGCCTAATCATCATTTCATCACAAACATGACTTTCGTTGAGGAATGCTTGCTCAGCAGTCCTTCACATTAAACTCTTTTTCTTTGCTTCCGTAATAAATGATTCTATTGATTTATAATTATGTTTTATGACTTTGACACGGAAATAAACCTCATTATATTTCATTCTATTCATTTTAATTGAAAAGAATTCTTCCTCGGTCTGGCGGATGGTGGTGGTTTGGCATTTCTTTATCTTAGTTTTACATTTTCGACAACCCTTTCAACAAACCTGCGCGGCATCCCTGGCGACACCACTAACTACGTTACAATAGGTGCACATTATTTCTGACCGCCCACTCATTGTTTCGGTCAATTCGTTGGGGTAAAAGTACTGGAATGACCTACTTGTGATGTCAGCTAGCTCTACGAGCTGTGCCATGCTGGTGGTGGTAGAAGACGCAGGTTGAGACATCGGTGTGCTGGTGGTTGCATGATTCGTTAAACCGATACTACGAACAGCTTCCCAAAGGTCATCCATTTTCCTAGCGAGCCAGCTTTTTTGGCCATCCACCTTCTCAGGTGTGCCTAATGTTGCTTGGGCTGACATTACCACGTCCCCACGATTTTTTTTCCTCTGACCGCACTCTTCGCTTTCACCTCGTCTTACAACGTTGATGTCAAGCTGTCAAACAAATAAAGCTGAATTACTCACAGTTGTAATATCAACGAAAGCTGTTTTTAGTACAAGAGAATGATTAATGCAATTACCTGGTCCTTTGATTTCTCCTTGCCTCTCCCGCTCTCGGCTCGTTGGTGCTCCATTTTCTCATTCTTGGCTCTCTGCATGTCCGTTTTCTCTCTTTCTATTTTCTCCTTTTTCACTTGTTCCCTGTCAGATTTCTCCTTCTCCACTTGTTCCCTGTCAGTTTTCTCCTTATCTGCAATTTCCTTGGCCCGATGTTCCTCTTTTGTCCTTTCTGAATTCTTGGCGAGCTTATCCTGCAATTAATATTAAAGATCAGTCGGACCATTTCATTTGAATCATCCCGTACACTGTACATCTAATTTGGTCGAAGTAAATGAGCAACAATGCTAAATAAATAAACTACGAGCAGTGGAGATACGACTGCCAATATCCTCCAAGAAGGAATAGTTTCCTCTAACCGCATACAATACATTTTTAATATGTATTCATGTTCAAAATAAATGAGTGGTCAACGGTTTTCTTGTATGGTCCAAAGCGACTAGTTTCTGTTTAATTTCTTCAGGCTGTAATCAAACATACAAGAATTCCATTCAATATTATTAATAATTAAAATACTGTTCACTCACGCGTATTTTACGTCGTACAATTGACTTTTCATTTCATTTTTCACACACATACCATTGACAAAATATAAAACAGTAATACCTTAGGACAATCTCCATGTTCCAAATTAATTAGACCAAATTGATACTGACAATATTCTCCAAGAAGGAATAGTTTCCTCTAACCGGATACAATACTTTTTTAATATGTATTCATGTTCAAAATAAATGAGTGGTCAACAGTTTTCTTGTATTGTCCGAAGCGACTAGTTTCTGTTTAATTTCTTCAGGCTTAAGACAATCTCCATGTTCCAAATTAATTAGACCAAATTGATTACTTGTTAATGTTACAAACTTTTAATTGTAAAATTTAAACTTTAAAATTTTGAAATCCATTTCTGATTAGGATTTCTAAGACGACGTGGCCAGATTTTCAATTTTACTCACAGTTGTAATATCAACGAAAGCTGTTTTTAGTACAAGAGAATGATTAATGCAATTACCTGGCCCTTTGATTTCTCCTTGCCTCTCCCGCTCTCGGCTCGTTGGTGCTCCATTTTCTCCTTCTCGGCTCTCTGCATGTCCGTTTTCTCCCTTTCTATTTTCTCCTTTTCCACTTGTTCCCTGTCAGATTTCTCCTTCTCCACTTGTTCCCTGTCAGATTTCTCCTTCTCCACTTGTTCCCTGTCAGTTTTCTCCTTATCTGCAATTTCCTTGGCCCGATATTCCTCTTTTGTCCTTTCTGCATTCTTGGCGAGCTTATCCTGCAATTAATATTAAAGATCAGTCAGACCATTTTATTTGAATCACCCCGTACACTGTACATCTAATTTGGTCGAAGTTAATGAGCATCAATGCTAAATAAATAAACCGCGAGTAGTGGAGATACGAAAGGCACATACAGAGACGTATCAGACAGATAGATTGAGAGAAAAGTGAGAGATATTCACTGACCGACAGTTCCGGCTAGCACCGAATGCCAAAAGGTTGTTACGGACAATGCCCGGGTACAATTGGAAGCGCAATTGAACAATACGTTTGATATTTAACTCCTATTCCGGCTAGTACCGGATATCAAACGCTGGTCTCAGACAATGTCTGGAAGAGCCAGGGGCCCCTTGATAACGTATGCCAAGTTTTAAGAAAATCTGTCAGTTAAAGAAACGAGTACAATTGGAAGCGCAGTTGAGCAAAATATTTGACATTTATCCCTTCCGGTCCAGCTAGAACCGGATGTCAAGAGGGAGTTACGGATAATGTCCAGAAATGACACTTGATTACGTTTCCCATATTTCATGCCAATCCATCAGTAAGGAAACCAGCAAAATTGCAATCACAATTGAATAAAATGTTTGTTATTTAACTCCTGTTCCGGGTACAACCGGATGTCTACCTAACGTAATGCAACTTAACACATAAATAAATCAGAATCAATCAAAAATCAATCAATCAACTTTGGTCTCAAAGAATGTCCGGAAGAGCCAAATATCCCTTCACCACGTATGCCAAATTTTAAAATAATCGGTCAGTTAATGAAACGGGTACAATTGGAAGCGCAATTAAACAATACGTTTGATATTTAACTCCGGTTGCGGCTATAAACCGGATGTCACATGTTGGTCTCAGACAATGTCCGGAAGAGCCAGGACCCTTTGATAACGTATGCCAAATTTTAAGGTAATCCGTCAATTAATTGAAACGAGTACAACTGGAAGCGCAATTGAGCAAAATGTTTGGCGTTCAACTCTTGTTCCGGCTACAACCGGATGTCAAAAGTTTATGGCACGAGACAATGCCCGGAAGAGTCACGGACCCGTTGATATAACGTGTGCCAAATTTTAAGACAATCCGTCCATTAATAAAACGAATACCATTGAAAGCATCTTTGAGCAAAATGTTTGTTGTATTTATGTTGTTTGTAAAGGAAACACTTTTATATCAATATTAGGTAGCCGCTTCATAACATAGTCTATGTCTGGCTGCCAGGATCTTGATTGTGCGAGCCCTTTGCCATTGTTTCGCTTCGCCTCGTTTAATTAATTTCAACCATAGATTTCTGTTGGCGATCTCAATTAAGTTGATTTTATAGACCAAAAAACATCTTTCTTCTTTTTGTTTTACGAAACACCGAGTAATATTAGGTTGCCGCTTCGTAACTCATCATAAATTGACTGCGTTCCATATATGTATATTCAGCACGGGAAACAATCACCCTCAGCAATTGATTTGGATAAGCAACTTTCTCCTCTACCATTTTACTCTGCGGTCAACCCCCGAGGACACAGGTCAGTGTCAACATCGCGGTCATGATTCAACAGATTGACCAATGACCTCAAGTGTTGACCGCAGAGAAAAATGGTAGAGGAAAAAGTTGCTTGTCTCAATGAGTGGAACAACTTTTGTAGGGGTCATGTTTAGGTAATGAGGGGACCGGAAGTCCAACTTTGGTGACCTCTGGAGGTCACCAGAGTTGACATTTCGTGTTGGGAACTGTACAAACATTGTTCAGGAGGTCAAGGGCTACAACATATTCAAGGATGAGCCAATTCTGAAGGGGGGTCTTTTTCCGTGCCCTTTCTGCGGTATTCTTTGCTTTGAGTTTTTGAGTGACAAAAGAGGTGGCCAACTTCACTCTGATTGACGGTTTCCTGATTAGAAATCTAAAAAAGACATGCAGGCTTAATTTCAGGGGTGGTAATCAAAATTATATTTTTGAATTACGATTAGGAATTTAAATTCCGATTACTGAGAATACCGATTATCATCAAAATTATAATTCCGATTATTGAAAAATTCGAATTAAAATTAAAATCAATTCCGAATTCCCATTATTTTTGTTTCCAATTAATGTTTACGACCGACCCAATATTATTTCCTTTATAAAGTAAACTTTTCCACAGTTTTCACGTTTAATCAGTGTTCTTTTCGTAAATATAATGTTGAGTGACATGATTTTCAGCCGGTCGTTGGCCGTCCCAAGTTTGTCAGTTTAATATCTGTATGAAAATGAAACGTTGTTTGATGTTGCTCTCTTTTGAGTCACTGCGTTCGGCCGAAAAAATTAAAAAAGACGAGAGTGAACTGACAAAAGCACATTTCAATTGCAAAAGACTGAGGAAATATGAGTATACGTATATGCGAGATACCGATTAATCGGAATCGGAATCATAATTTAAAAAAAATTGAATCCGGTTTCAATTACCCCCCATTTTTGAAAGTAGGGTGAGTTAACAGGCCACGATTGTGTGGCAACCATGGAAAGGCGGGGGAGTCAAAAAAATTTCGGTAAATATTAGTATGGTAAATAATTCATTTTCTTTAACATCGAATCACGTCCAGGGTAAACACAAAAACTTTCAATAGCTCCCTCCTCATTCGCAGATTAAAGCCAACGGATTAGTTGGCCTGCGTTTGTTGTAAGGCTGTAAGAAATTTGGTC
>JAQFYE010000452.1:0-36063 GCA_034694305.1 Protaphorura glebata
GGTTGGGAATAATTAGCCCAAGGCGTGGGAATAATTAGCACAGATCTTCATTTTTGGACCTCGTTGCCATGGTTACACAAAATTATTGTTTTACTGAGGTTAGGAGAGGCTAAAAATTTCAAGAAAATTAATTTTTGTTGAAGATCGCATACTTGATGAGTCCGAATCCATATGTTCATATAATTCTAGATAACGACTCTGGGAATCACCCAGGCACAAAAGTGGGAATAATTAGCCCAGCTTACCCTACTGATTAGGGTTACAAACAAGAGATATTTGGGGCATCCTAGTTCAAGTCGGAAGTTACTTGGGCTATTTGACCTTCATAGTCCTGATATTTCTAGTATTATGTGAATATGACACAAGGGTGAAAAGGGGGCTTGTCATTGTGATCCAGTCGAAGAGAGGGCTACAGGGAGTGTGGTCGTGGTCCCTCGGGTAGCCATTTCTTCGGGTGCTGGGTGCATTAGATGAGGAGTGACTACTCCTTAGATCCCGAGCTGGACTCCTGTCCACTCAACGGCACTTAACTAGACTTCTCTGCGTCTCAACGTCTCATGGCGGACTTTACTGGCGAGCCCAAGCTCCGGCCTAACACTCCTAACTGAAGGTCCAAAGGCGGACTTACAATTTACTCACTAGATGCTTGTATCAGTTTGGCTATTGCACAATTGCTCGCAGTGATTCCTATCTCATCCCGACAGGCACATCTCGAACAAAGATACAGTTTGTCAAAGACTAGCGATCTTGGCAGTAGATGACATCGATACGATTTTTATAAACAATATTCTGACATGAGAACCGCGCGTCAGACAAGAAATGAGTGAAATGGGATATTGCGACGGTGATGTAAGGTTAATTCCACCCAAATTATTGATATTACCTGTCCGGTCTTCGAAGATTTCTAAACTCTGTGTCTCCAATGCCGACAGTGTTACTGCCCGCCAGATGAATTGAAAGGGATGGAAATTGTCGCGGTTCACCAAACTCCAGGATCGATAAGGGGCGATAGGCGCGCAGGTGGATTCGGGCCCCACCGTGTCGCGATTTCCAAGCCTGTCATACTGGGAGGGGAACTTTCAGTTCTACTTCCTTCCTTTTTATCTCTCCCTAAGGTGTGTTACAGGAAGGGCACGGAAATCATTTGTATGTCTCCCCGGACGAAGATCCAATGTCCTCCGAATGGGAGTCGAATTTGAGTCCTGTAACGGTCGCCAGTGTAGCAATGTAGACTTCTCTCCGGGGTATCTAAAGCTCAGATACTTTGTTCGCGCTTGTCCAAATTATAAACAATATTACATTCTTGGAATAACATTGAAAAAACCTTAACAAGGATACTTTGTAAATATAAATCACTGTTTACTTTTGATTTATTCAACAATCTAATTGCCAGTGGCTCAAATTAAGGAACAATCATAGCACGCCCAGTCACGACTTCAATCTTTTTCCAATAAGAGTAGTTATTCATTGAAAGAGTACAATTATTCCTGTGATAAAAATTAAAACAGTAGATACATTGAAGCATACCTTCAATATCGTATTATCTTTTTTGTGAATCTTCATGGAGATCATTCTCACAATAGACCCCATAATAATTATTATCAATTGTTCCACAAAAAATGCCTTCAACTTCTACCATCTCACCACAAGAATTACAATTTAGCCCGTTACGGTTAAATTGGTCACAAACACTCTCCATATCATCCTCTACCATAAAACACTTTGTGCTCGTTGCCCAATTGTGATTGCCTAAGAGTCGATATTGTAAACTGTTCGGAACCTCTCAGGTGTACACTAAATTAATTCGCATATGACGTTATTGCTGACAATAATTGTATATCCAATTTGGCCCTGAGTCTTGGTAGATGAATTTCGGTGAGGTACAAATAAATGAACAAGCACACATAAACTAAACTTTCTCTGTGTCTTATTTACGCTTAATGTAGAATCCAAATTAAACACCAGACGAAGACCAATGATGGAATTTCTATTAATTTGAAAAATTAATTCATTCCGAATGTACGTTAAAACGTGTACTACCAATTAATTTGTAAAATCAATTAAGTTCGGCCTAACTTAAGTCCTTGTGATAAAGTTGGTTTCATTCACCGTAGAGTACCAGTAGTGAACTGAAAAGAAAAAGAAAGGAGAACTGGGAAGGCGGATTCTTATCTGTAATAAGACCTGGCCCTCCGTTTTCAACTTACAAAAATAAAGAATAACATGTATATAGCACATGCTTGAACACGTTGGCGATTAGTTGGAACTAGTGAAAGTCTTCTTCAAGTAGTTCATGGGAATACCACGGAAGATACAAAAGTCAACTAAAAGTTTATCTTTGCAAGTCATATGTGGCGATGAGTTCGAACACACTCTATATATTCAATTAATGGAAGGTTTTCATGTTACATTCGTTTTCCTTCAGTACCAAGACATTATTCACTGATATTTTCATAATAAATTTAAAAGCCTGGTGTTGTAAATAATAACTAAAATAGTCAATTTCAATAGCAAGTGCATCATCATTATCAATTTTAACCTCAAAAAAGGCTTACTAAATATAGGACTCATTAGTTCGGCCATAATCGTGTATCAAATCAATTCGATTTGAACTTAATTTTAAGTATGTCATTATCAATTTTAATACGTATTGGAAGATCTGTACGTCTCAATTCTCCCAACTTGTTCCGTCGCGAAAAAAAAATCCTCAAAAGTCATTTCTTCCTAAAAAAAACCAAGCCGCACAGTTACCCCGCAAGCTTGTAGGCTCACAAGATTGCAAGGTCCACTCCATATATTCGACAACGCAATAAATACTCCCCCGGCGGATCTTGACCACGCACCTCGTAACTCGTTTTACAAGGCTTGAACTTTTCGCCAAAAGAAATTCGGCGAATCCTGCTTTGCACCTTGTAAGTTCTGGGCGTTAGGTTAAGTTAGGTCAGTTTATAAGGGATGATAATAAAGGTAGACAAGAGCATCGTTTGGTGAGTTCATCATCCGTTGCCAGATGTGATCTGATTTATTCGATCGCAATGATCGGCTTTTATATCAAATGGTTTAACATATAATTCATGGTAATTAGTTCATCTAATTAGTACATTGGCATTCTGCTGATTAAGGCTAAAGGAAACGGATGTGATAATAATAATATTACATTGACATAGATTGCATTGACATACATAACATACATAACTTAACCTACATACTTATTGCGTACCTAACAGTTAACTAATTAACCTACTTTCTCAAGTGTTCCTGATCTTCGCCCTCTTTCGCACCTAAAAGTTCACTCACTCGTAGTCAATAATGCACAAGTAAATCACCCGATTCACTCCAAGTCAATAAATCACACAATGCGATAACAATCGTACACGAACACACAAGTTGACAATAATAATAATGTGTTGACTGTTATTCCCTACAACTTAGAACACTGTCTGATTCAAAGTAATTAATAATCAATAAAAGAACTCAATCATTCCCTACTTCTTCTACGTTATCTCATTGGAAAGGCTTCTCCTCTAACTCTCGTTCACGCAATGACTCAAACTCTAAAACTCGAACTACAAACTGAAACTCAGATGTTGACGGTTTGACTGTCAACTCTCGATTGTTGAACCACTTAGGGTCCCAAGCTGGACATCTGGTCCATTCCACGACTCTACCTGGACTGACTGGACGATCACCTTCTACACTAGACATACATCATCCACATAAACGTCTTTGACCTTTACAATCACACAACACATTATTACGTAACTTTCCATGACGAATAATTACATTATCCTAACTCTGATTCTATGCCCATATCTGTCAGTATAAATTAAAATTTATCACCCAATTTAATGCGTTAAATTTTTCCAGTACACGCTTTATCACAATCACTTAATAATGAATAACAACACTTAACAATTGATAACATTAAGATGAATATTGTAGATGAATGTATGATGTAATGAATCTCAGATTTTCAAAAAAAATGTCAACCAATGTAAAGTGTGGAGACCGCAAGGTGAATTCCTGAGTCTGTTCTGGTCGCTGGACTGCGCGCTCCGATAGATGTTGACATGAGGACGAATAGAAGTGAAGTGAAATAAAATGTTGAAAGAGTATTATAATTTTTTCACTTACTTTGTCATTTCACCACAGGCATTGGAATGATTTTATAAAAGCGTTTACGCACCGATTCCCAAATGACAAAAGTCTGTAAAACCTTTTGTCCCAATCACTCCCAATTTACCCGAGTTTGTCACAGTCTACGACATATTTTTCAGTTAAACTCAGCAAGACCGGAAGCAGAAGTTGGTCAACAGTACTTTTTTATGGCTTGTTAAGTTTCCGTTGAAGTCGCTGATGGCTAATATGCATATGTCCCAATTAAGAAGAGACCGTCCTAATTTACCTCTGAGTTTTGCAAATTCACAGCAGTGACAATTATTCCATAGGTATCGCAAGTGCCAGCGGCTTTGAAAATTATAGCCTTTCCATAAAATGTGAACCCCCCAGGGCTTTCCCTACAAATCACTGTTTACTTTTGATTTATTCAACAATCTAATTGCCAGTGCCTCAAATTCAGGAACAATTATAGCACACCCAGTTACGACTTTCAATATTTTTCCGATAAGAGTAGTTATTCATTGAAAGAGTACAATTATTCCTATGATAAAAATTAAAAAAGCACATTGAAGCATACTCTCAATATCGTATCTTTCTCTTTGTTCATCGTCATGAAATTCTTCCTCGCTATGTACCCGATAATTAACGTCTTCTTAATTAATTAATTAAGAAGACGATTTATCAATTGATCCGCAAGAAATGCCGTCAAATTCTACCACAAAAATTACAATATGGCTCATTAAGGTTAAATTGGTCAAAAACATTAACCGCATCATTATCTATCATATTTCTCACGATATTCAATTATGGGCAGAATTTTCATGTTACAAATATTGACCTTTAGATCCGAAACATTGTTCACTGATTTATTCATAATAAATTTAAAGGCTTGATCTTGTAAATAGTTGCCAATATAGTCCATTTCATCAATAGCAAATTCATCATTTTTTAACCTAAAAGAAAGCATAGTAAATAATGCACTCATTAGTTTGGCCGTAATCATCTAACAAGTCAACTTGATTTGCACCTAATTTTGAGTACAGTGACGTCTGAGGGAAAATTTGTCACCCAGTTTGATGTGATGAATTTTCTGTACACAATTTAAATATCATAGATGATTGATGAGTATTGTCGGGGAGAAGGGAATATCAGCTTTTCAAAAAAAATGTCAACCAGAAAGTAATGTGTGGAGATGGCATGGTGAATTCCTGTGTCTGTTCTAGTAGCAGGACTGTGTGCTCCCGTAGACGTCTTGAGTAAGGTCAAGTTAAATTCGAAAAAAGTGATATTCATGAATTTTTGCCATGACTTTTACTCTTACTAAGATGCGACAGTACCCCTCATATTCAACATTATGAGGATCCGTATTATGAACTACTCCACAAACCTCTCTCGAACATTGCTTAGTTATAATAAAATAATAAAAAAAATGAAAATAATCAATAATCGACTATCAATAAGACTCAGATTAAAATATATACATAGGTAAAAAATGAGAAGTTAGGGAACAGCAGAAGCCCTCGGTTAACTTATATATATATATCTATTTGTCACCTCACCCGCCAGCATAAAAAATTTCTATCTTTTATTATTTCCCCTTTTTTTGGTTATGTGCTGAATGTCAGGGATCTTGAAAAACTAGTTTTGTAAATTTCAGATGATTTCCAGAATTTTCGAAAACAAATGTACCATCATCCAAGTACGAAATGGGTCTATCCAAATCCGCAGAAAGAGTATTCAATTACCATTGTAAGACGAGTAGAGCCAAAAAATTATTTTCTAGTTCATGGTTTGAAGAATTTCAAATGTTTGTAATTTTCCGCTGTGGATAAATTAAATAGTTGGACAGAATATGATGCGGGATTGACGTCACCCCGGGTTGGAAGCCGCAAAAAAAAATGAACCTTACTTATTGCTGCTATTTTATACGTCCAATAGATTAAAAAATAAATTGTGATGAAATGAGTAACTGGTGATATGTTGTGTCAAAATGTGCGGTCCCAGACAGTGGAATTCGGGTTTGGCCGAAGTTTTCCCCGAAGCACATGCCAATAAAACCGATCCAAGACTCCAGGTTAAAGATGGATAACGGTGCTGTGGAGATAACTTCAATTTTATGTATTAAGGTATTCCAATCCTATCAATACAATCCAGCTTCCAAAGAGCCGGGCAGCAGTCTCCGAACTCAAAAATTGGTGTGACAACTCATGGAAAAGTACCGGGTCTCCGAATTTTAACTGTGCGCTAGTGCTAAGCCATTCACGGAGATGTGTCGCCGCTAGATGCCAGCGACTGACTGATCCAGTCGAATATACAACGTATACTTTTATTTAAATTAAAGTTTTACTCGAAATTACACAAAATGAAACACGCTGGAGAAGTTGGGCAAGATGGTGACGACGGGTGGAGTCTTCAGATCTGTCCGCCGCAATGGTCTAGATAGAATTCCAGCTAGAAACCCTGGATTGGTGTCGTGTTGGGGTTGGAGCGTTTGTGTGAGGGGTTGCGTTTTTCTGTCATGGGATTGGGAAAAGGGGGTTTGGTGGTTGAATTGAGGTACAGTGTGTACCAATACCTCACCAGTGGGGAAGGGAGTGCATCAAGGTTTCTCCTTTCCTAATATGAGGGTTCCCATGCATAGGATATAGAGATTAGGCAGGCATTGTTTTCATTTCTCTCTCTCGTAACACCAAAACTTACTGTATAAATTTTCTATAAAGGTTTTTTGTAACTTACTTGTTAAAGTTGTTGACAGTAATTAAGCGAACAATTATAATATAAGAGCTTTGGTTCAACAAGGCTCAATTGAAGAAACAACTAAGGAAATTTCGAAAAGACATTTACTCCACGCGGAGTTCTAGGAAAACTTCCAAACAGATATACGAATCCGGGCTAAAAGAGAACTAAAGTTAGCTTAATTTCTTTGAACCTTCCGAATTGGTACAAAATTAGGGACGACAATTCAATGTGTCTCACAGCCCCGAATCAGTTAGATTGGATCCGGTTGGTCGGTCATAAGCTATGACTTTGAAGATATTAAATTGAGTCTGGAGTCCGTTTTTCAAACAAATTTCTGAGAACTTTCATTTAATCCCTTTTCATTTGGGATCTCAGTTTCCAATTAATAGGGCGAGGCTCGAGAGTTTCTCTTGTAAACATGGCAACCCGACTTATCACCGGTGGTGTTTCGTCCTAGTTTGTTTTCTCAAGAATCCCTTCTCTTGTGATCGTGATGAAAAATTGAATGAATGACCTAGATGCACCGTTTATATTTTACACCTGAATTAAAGTCGGCCGGTTCATAGTAGTTCAAAATGTAACGTAGCAGTATATTTTTGTGTTTAGTCGTACAATTGAGAATAGTTTAGTAGAAACTGACTAGAAATTTATCCATTATACATAAAACGACAACTCAACAACTATTAAGCGAGCCAATAAATGTGTGCATTATGTAGAAACCTCTAAGATTATTGAGACTGAAAATTAAAAATACCGCCAGATGTACTTCAAATACGTTTAATTCAGAAAAATAAAGTTGTTTAAGTTTGTCTTAAGAATTTATCTAAGGTTCAACCTCCGTGGGGTGGTTGTCGGTTGTGCATGGAATAAATCCTTCAATTTCGGATGATTGAGTCGAATTCCGTCAGTTTGCGTCAGAAGGTTTGTTCCTTTGTTTCTACGTCCAATTGGTTTATCTTCCAATGAATGGATTTCAACTTCCGTGCGACTCGAAGGATTGCAGGAAATACTTCAGATCCTGGATTAGCAATTATTATCCAAAGTGCTTTAAACACCATGTTAATCTCAGTCAGATTTGGTAACACTTGGTATCCGTGATACAATATATGCGGTTTGATTTGTTAAGGTGAAGGAAGGAATAAATCACAAAATTCGTTCATTCCGTATTGACGCACGCATCCAAGTTTTACCCCAACAATTTGAAGAGATTTTGAATGGTGAATGAATATTGTTCTGAGATTCCTATTCGGCTAGTTCATAACACCGATGTCCACTACCGGATACCAGAAAATGGCGTCGGTGAAATTTCTAAGAAAATTTACGTTATCCTTACCAAGAAATCAGGTGCAAGTACAATGTGCAACTACTGTAACAGCATTCCAGTATAAAACGAGTGTAAGGTTTCATTTCGCCACAAGGTTTGAAAATCGATCTTCAGAAGGTCAATCCTATTTGTCTCAATTTAGAATAACTGAGAACAACTACCCGTTGTAATAATTATTCACAATAGATGTGTTGTGATCCTGATAAAGAACTGTCCGTTACTGATGAATGCGTGACTGAAACAATGAATCGTATTTCGTCTGACGTCTGAAACCAATCCTGTAAGCCCAACTACTCGTTCTATTCAATAAGCGATGGGTCACTTCTACGATTTTTCCACTTTACTAACAATCAATATGTTTATTAACTCAAATTCAATCAAAAACCAAGTAAATAATTCACGGACTCACACTTTCGTCCACGAGCAACAAATGTCTGACTGCTTCATATGGACACTCGAGAGGGAATCTCATTCCTGTCTTCACGGAGTCCCATCTTCGTCGTAGCATCGGAGCAAAACCAGTGTGTTTTGTGAGATTTTTAGGTTTATGAGATAACCGACTGAATTATTTAATATAAAGCTCTTGGATGTCTCACAAAAATGATTGAGTGCATGAATTGAAGACTAATCGAGTGTAGTTATTTGATAATGTGTATTCTTTCATAGCGGGAAATAGTGGAATAGCGGGAAATAGCGGGAAATAGTTAGTTTTTCAAACCGTATTGATTCACTTCCAGAAAGTCAACACTTGACCTCAGAACAATTTGATGACATATTTTGTAAACAGATGAAATAAATGACATCAGTGGGCAGAGGATTGCAAGTCTACAGAGAGGAGCAGAAGTGTCCAGCGGCCCAACACGGCCCACTGAGAAATTTCGACTGTTTCTTGCGCGGGAAAGTAAATGACAAGGGAACCATACCGAGTGATATTTCAACTTTAGTTTTCTGGTCGGTAACTCTTCAGAATTGATTCGGAATTGAGGATTATTATCTCTCGGGTTTATGTTGGCGGTTACGTCTTGTCAACGGTCCGAAGGAAACGCTCGCCCTAACATGCCAAAAGGGGGGACTTGAAAACTAAAGTTTTAATATCACTCGGTATGGTTCCCTTGTCATTTACTTTCCGCGCCAGAAACGGTCGAAATTTCTCAGTGGGGTGAGTCGGGGCGGCCTGAGACTTCTGCTCCTCACTGTATAAGATATGTGTTGGCAGGGTCAAGGGGTAAGGAATCGCTTTTACGCACTCCAGTCACATCACTATCACAATGGCAAAGGCGTCCTATACCACTCGTGTTTCTTCACTGGCAATTGTCACTTCTAGAAATATGCATGTACTCACAAGATCGGCTTCGCAATTCAAAATCAGTTAAATACTAGGGTATATAATAAATCAGCTTACTAAATATTTACAAAAACTGATTTTTAATTTCAAAATTTAACTCTAAGTTCCTGGGCTTCCTCTCTTCTCTGCTCCAATCGTTCTCTCGCCTTGGTGCAAAAGCTGCCTTAGGGCACGGCGACCCACAAGAAAAAGTAGTAGTGTGTAAAAGCCCAGTTCCTCATGTTCTATGCGGTTACGATCTCGCGCTACCGCAACTGACCGCAACCGACCGCAGACCGCGAACGTAGAATAATTATGTTATTCAATTAAATAAAATAGTCAATTTAATTGGAGTTTTGTATTTCAGAGATAAATAATAAATAAATAATAATAATTTTTAAAATTATTTATAAATATTTTGTACTTTCAAAACTTTATTCTTGCATTTCATTACAGGCCTTCAATTCATTGTCGTGTGCCAGTATGTCTGTCCAGTATGTCAAAGCCCATATACGGCTTGACGACAAGTCCATCTCTCAAATCAACCAACGTCCGGGCTGTAACATGGCAGCAGTTGTTGTCAACCCTTAATAAAAAATATTCCATTATAATATATAATTTAGATCTCGCAAATCAGAAGTGAATAAATAAAAATTGTAACTCACTTCATTCCCATTTTAACAATTTTAATCTCGATATTCTCGATGTCGCTTCCGGACCAATCAACCAATTTTGCCTTCAGGCTTTTGTTGTTCAATTCAGTATGTATTTCATAATAATATGATTGGTACCATCTTATGACCGCTCTATAATTTCTCCCGATTGTAAAACAAAAGGCCTCAATGTGGTTGTTGACGGTCATCTTATGCACACATAGAAACTGAAAATGCGAAATTGCGTCCAATGCAAGGCCAGGAACCACTTTTATCCCAATCGCACAAAAACTTTCTAGATACTTTTTTCCATGTCTGCTTAAAACTAAGATGTGGAATTTTTTTTAACTTTGACCTTTTCTTTTTGCTTACTAATTTGTCAATTTTACGCCCCGTAAAACTTCCAGGGAATTTAGTTAGTAGTTATGTGGGGGGTTGAAATGGCTAAACTCTGTAAATATAAGACCGCTTGGCGGGCGGTCAAACGGGGTCGTTATACGGAGAAGGCGGGTTTGGCGTGTTAGGCGGCGCAACTTAGGGAATCCGTAGATTCCGATCCGGAGTGAGGTGATGGCGGTTCCGGTACCGGCGTAAGCGTACAACCCACCACCAGGGCAGGGGCGATTCGGCGGTAGGCGATGGCTGGTGACGAAGGCGGCGACGACTCTTGGACACTTTGTCCAAAGAAAGTAAAGTAAGGCGTATTGGCAGAACAGGGCAGACAGACACTTGGTAGGGCTGGCTGGCTGGAACACATTGGCATGGGTTAACTCGGGACTGGATTTCCAGTCCTCCGTCTGTATCATGTCCATGTCCGTCTCATGGCAAGAGTCCAGGCGCGCAGGACAGGGTAGCGCAAAACAATGTGGGCTCTGTATCATATTACAACTCTACTAAAACTTCGCTTCACTAATTTGTTAATTTTCGCACACTTGTGCACAATTACTAAATTTTTTTTCAAAATATAACTATAAAAACTCTGATCTCCGATGCTACTCGTGTTTAGGGTCACTCTAAACAATCAAATCCACGCCCCACGGTTGTACCAAAATACACGAAGCCTATGGTTGACTACTAGGTCGAGCTTATGCTTCGCTATAATGATACCATAAAACTCAACTCTACGATCTTTCTAAAAAATCTGAGTGGATTGCTACACTTCTCTTAAAACCTGGTAGCGAGAATCTTTGGACTTCCTTAGTACACTTTCCTCTCTTCTTTGAATTGACTTTGACGTCATTTCAATCGTCACTCATAATTCAAATAATCCACAACTCCAATACAAACATATTCTCGAAATTATAATAATAATAATTTTATTTTAAGTCACCAAGATTAGAAGAGATGATGGAATTTGACTCCAGTACATCGACTTCAAAAAATGGGTCGATCACAAAAATCGTGGATTTCACTTTCACTGGAATCCTCTCAATAAGATATATTTTTTTCTTGTTTCTTTTCTCTTCTTTACCTTGTCACTGATTTCCAATTATTCTAATTCTTTTTAAATTTATTTGAACACTTATTTTCAAAATTCAGCTCAAATTGACAGACTCGGCTTTTTTTCTGCTCCGCTGTCTTCGCTACCAAAAAACAATCTGCCTCACCTTTCTCTCTTTTTCTCCTGGCTTACTTTTCCACCTTGTCTCGCACTTCACTCCAAACCACTCCTCCTTTAACTATTTACAATATTTCTAATACCAGATGGCACTCTACGTTCAAATTGTACCTTTCGCTTTTCCTTCTCCACAGTTAGCTGTTTACAGCTACACAGCGCTCACAGGGACCCCAAAACTGTAATTACTTATTAACAATAAATATACGCTAAAGAAAGGGTGTGAATGTGATACAATATTCACATTATTTACATATTAACAATTTTATTCTGGATACAATATGTTCTTGATCTTTCTAACATATCCTTCAGCAATTACTTTATCCATACATGCCTGAAATTTTTCATAGTCAATACAGATTTCTTTACATAGGCTTTCCCTATCTTTGGGATTTTCTTTACATTGGGGATGTTGGCATTTATTCTCGCACAATTTATTAATTTCCTTATGAGTCTTACACCAGTCACGAATGTGTGAACTTCTGTTTGTAAGATCTCCTTTAACGCCACACCATATACACGCAGGATCTTCATGTTGTAGTTTAATATTTTTAGAAAAAAATAATATATCGCAGCACTTGCACCTACTACTACCGGCTAGAACTTCTAAGCTAGGATATGGGTCAGGAAACACTTGTAAAGTCTCGTATTGTCGAACCATCACTTTTTTATAAAACTCGGTGTCGTAACGTCGAAGTATTTCGTCAGTAAAAACTTCATCACTTAGCACAGGCCCGGACATGCAGGTTACTTTTTTCCCTGTAGGTAACCTAATGGTTTCAGGATGAGCAGCTCTCAAGGAAATCGTACACATTTTCAAATAATTATTTCGTACAGTACAGTAGTCCCCATTAGAGCTAGTATTTCTCTCAATTAACAATAATTTTGAGTCAGGTAATGTTAAATAACTTACGGGCAAGGAGCTAAACATTCAGCTTTCCAAGGAAAGCGCCGTATCCAATCATCATCGGCAGAGTTCGTCCTCGAAGCCAAGTTAAAATTTTCATTAAAACCTAAGGCATTCAGATTTTTAATTAATACATGTCTTAATATATTTATTTCCATTTCAAGTTTTATAAAAACATTTTGAACGAACCCATATGGAAACAGCTACTGAACGTCATAACAAAAGTGTTAGGACGCTGACGAATTCTATAAATTGGTATTCCCTTTTCGTAAAGATAATCAGGTCTTATCATATACTCTTTATGACGGAAGAAGCCAAAGCAATTCAGTTTCTCCTCCGGTAATTCTTTGCCCAGAATTTCGATATATAGGCGGTAATAGTCACTTTGAAAACCGTACCAGATTTTATCCCCACCTCCCGCATGGTGCGCCACGCTCGGGTATTCATGATCTTCGACATGAACTTACAAGATAAGATTTTTTTAAATTTTTAATTATACAAATACATAATGAAGGCCTTCACTTACAGGCAAATGGTGATCCATAGCTTCCATCATAAATCATTGAATTAGTAATACCGGCCCAGTCATGATCAGGTTTTAGAACTTCTAAATATCCGTTCACTTCATTTAAATTCCATTCCCTAGAGGTCATTCCAGGTTTATTGTAGCTACCTACCACGCCCTCTATGTACGGAGTTACTGCTCTTTGCACAGTCCAAAAATTATCTTCAGTCATTCTTACACCGGTTCTAAAAAATTCATTCAGTTCAGTCAGTCTTACGACATTACACTACAGCTATGTGTATAACGAATTACTAATAATAAAATAAACAAAATTAAAATTACGTACTTGAAACGACGTTCAAATTCTGCGATAGTGCAAGTTAGATATTTCAACTCCGTTTTAGTCCTCGGTTTTCCCTCGTATATAAAATATAAGTGCGGTTTTCCAGCAACTTGTTCACGCACTATGTTTTTATACGTAATAACAGTATCTCTTGCATAATCCGAATATGAAGTGTTCCAGAATTTGTAGTTCTCCGGCGGCACAATGTTTAGTATTCGAATCTACCAGTTTTATCTTCTCGTCTTTTTCTAGCAAAATGTTCAATACTGTTCATTTCTTTCTAGTCTAAAATATCGTACGAAGGAATATCTCGTACATATTCCACCATTTTTGTAACAAATATGAATCTACTTACACTCAAATTTTAATCACTAAAATAGTACTGCCACAACTGCAGTAATGAGTGAAAGGGTTAAATTCGGTTGGGGTTTGTTTATGGCCGGCTAAGCTCAATCCCGCCAAACTTAGGCCCTAACATTTTGTCGGTTTTGTCTGCAGTAAATAAGTGTGAGCACGGAACGAATTTGGAGACTTTTGTTTGCTTTTAATCTTTCACTTCAGATAGACTTTTATACATGTAAATAGGTTTAGATTTCTACGTCGGTTTTGCAAGTGCAGTAAGATAAGATGAATGAGAGTTCCCTCCGATGTGAAAGAGAGAACTGTGGAAGGCAATCCTCCCTCAGCTTCTCCGACAAACCCAACCCTACTCCCTCTCACTCTTACTCTTGGTTCTACTTTACTTACTACATAACTTAACTCTCTAGGCCAGGGCTTAAATAGACAGAGTTTGGCCGTGTATAGAATTTATTCACGGGCCTGGATAACCATGAGCCCAGGAAATATTACATCCTGGTTGTGTAAAACATTACACTTACACTTAGACTACTAATCATTAGGGAAGGCTTTTTGGCAGTCACATGAATATTAATATTCATGGGGCTGACAACACCTCCCAGTTGAACAAAAAAAATTGGACTTAACCTTAAACATTAATAAAATAACGTGTCTTAAAAAAATGTACATCAAGGATTATGATTATCGTAGTAATAATGGTATATCGAGTAGAAAATATAACCAAATGAAGTGGTGAAATGTATGAATCACTTGAACACGTCTTCATAACTGATATTTATATTAGTGTGTATGTTGGTACAGCGGTGAATTGCGTTGGTGTAGAAGAATTATTGGGTACAGAAACTGTGGTACTCCACGTGAGAATCCAAATAGTAGAACTGGACTCAAGTTGTGGCTCAAGGGATGCTCGTGAATGGTTCCTCGTATGATATAACGTTTAATGAATATGACAAATACAAAAACTCTGTAATTCTGATATTGATGCTGATTCTGTCAATGATACATTGTCTTTCAGAGAAAATGAGCAACATTTTATTTCAATCTCTTACACATTTAGAGCTAATAATACGGTCATGAAGTACGTTCGGCCCATTCAGGTAACCCAACACCAGTAAGGTCTACTGTTAAGAGGAAAGTCATTCCCACCCTTTTCTCTTGAGTTACTCTCAGTTCAAACTAAATGTACCCTTCATTATTGAAGTACAGGTACAACGCTCAGTCTTATTCTCTCTCTTTGTTAAACAACGTGTAGTAATATATTCTGTGAGTATGGCCACAGGCCAAAGCCAAATAACAATTCTTCAACAACCTTACGTCTGCCGCATAGATATTACTCTTCAACAGAGTAAAGTAAGCAAGTCGTTCCTCACACAAAATATAAACAATTTTGAACAATTAGGTTTATCGTCAGTTACGCTTAACATGAGATTTGCTCACTCAAGCATTAGAGTCTCACACACATTCCAAGTAGTGGAACAATTACCTTGTAACTTTTTACTTGGACAAGATTTCTTATTAAGACATGATATACAACTAAATTCACAAAATCAGACTCTCACTGTTCAAGGACAAAATTATTCGTTTAACTTTGCTATTTGAAAAACAAGTCAACAATTCAAGTGTGCATTCAATACAAAATATTATAAATATCATGATGTCGTCAACAATACGTTTGTTAGACTTTCCACAAAAGTTAATCAGTTTTGATCTGACCTGTGTGTTTAGTTATGTGCAAAAAAATTTTATAGTGAAAACTTTACCCGATTTTGATTCAACCCAAACAAAGGAAATCTCCATTGGAATTATGTTACCGGCTATCAGAATGCCCTTGTTTCATAAATATAATGTAGTGGAGTGGTTGGACTCATCAATTCAAATTGGCAGAGATTTTTTCGGTCGTCATGGCAGTATTGACTATGAAGAGCAGCTTATCTACGTTCGTGAAGTAAAATATTCGTTCGATTTGCATTTTTAAAATGTAAAATTGAGTACATTAATCGTTTCCGGCTCATCTGTCTTACCAAGTTAAGTCCAAAATAACTGGGATCTTCAGTAAATAAACAACGTATGTAAGTCTTTCCATTGAACCCATATTTTAATATTATTTACGTACAATATGTTTTCATCATACAGAGAATCAAGTAACAGAGTACGCATATATTTTACAGCACTTTTCTACCTCTTTTCAATAACACGTAGCAACAGATTACAAATCAAATCAAATCAATTATCAAACATTTTTTTTAACACATATTTAACAAGTTTAGTAAGGACTTACTCCAAGGCATTATTTTCCTCAGGCTCATTTTTAGCCACACTTTCAACAACATCACTTATTCCTTTATTCCTTTCTTTATAAGGTACACAATCTTTTCTTAAATGACGATGCCGATTCGAATAGTTCCATGGGATGTGACACCACGGACAAAACTTATTAGCCATACCTTTAACGTGAGCATCCAATGATTTTTTAGATTTAAAATGCTGCTGACAACATCTACAAGTAAATTTAATTAATGCATAGTTAGATGCAGGAAACGGACTTTCGTCTACTTTAAGATCTTTGAATCCGTTAGCCTCCATGTCCTTAAAGGCCTCCGGTTCGTATAGGGAAATAAAAGTTTTAGCGAAAACATCCTTCTCAAGGTAAGGTGCATGACCCACTTTTTTCGTCACCTCCAAGGTCACAGGATCTATTTCGTCCCTAGTAAATACAAAAGTACAAAATAATCCGAAGCTAAAGTAGTCAAGCATTGATTCGTATTTTTTTTTATGAACTATATTTTTTCTTACCAACAAATGCAGTCGATTCTATGACGAAAACGTGGAAGCCATAGAGTATCGCCATAATTTGTGCTTGAGGCCAAATTAAATCCCTGATTGTATCCTATGGAATTAATTCAATTAGAATCAACATTGGTAAATAATAGTTTAACTAATTTTATTAGCCAATATCTTACCACCATGATGAGCAGCGGGAAAAGTAATTAAAAAATCCCCTGCGTTTTGGTCAGTTCTATACATTTGGCATCCATGTTCGATCATGTAATTAGGAGTTGCCAATATCCCCTTATGGTGAACAAACCCGGGACATTCTCGTTGCAAATCAGGCAACACTCGCCCCAAAATGTCATAATACGTGAGGTAGTTATCACTGGAACATGAATACCAGGTTTTTGTTTTCCCATACGCATGATGAGCAATCGAGCCCAATTCCATATTTTCTGTATGTTCTTAGATAAATATAATAGAAAAATCAGGCATAGTTTCTTTTTAACTCTGTTTATACTTAAAAAATATTTTTATTTAATTACCAACAAAAGGTGAGCCTGGAGCAGCCGAATATAACATTTCATTTCGAATTCCATCCCATTGGTATTCCTTTTTAGGCAACATATTAAGGATCCCAAAAACGTTGGCCTTGATTGATCCCATTACTTGTCCTAAGATCCCAACAACGTTCGCCTTGATTACCCTGATAGCTACCCACCACAGCTTCTATATATTTAGTTCTCATATTTTTCTCCTCCCAGAACTGATCTTCAGTCAAAATTGGTTTGTCTCTAAGCATAATAATACGAGTATGTTTCAAAAATGCATACTACTACTCACACGTCTAAATAAAACTAGTAAAAAATATTCAAAAGAAACTTACTCAAATTCTGTCCGAAAACTTTGCAAAGAACAAGTTCCTTTACCAACTTGTTCTACACTAAAAAGTCCAGGAATGCCAGGCATTTCTGTTTGCAATAGTTCTACATATTTCACTTTATCATTTTTTTTAATTGTTCAAACTCAAAGTAATTACTGCCGCCCCAACAGTCATATTCAGGAGGTGGGTTAACACACAAAACACCCCACTTCCCACAACCTTCGTTGTAACGGTCAAGTGTAAATCGTTCCAGACTGATCATATCCGATAAATTCTTCATCGGGAACGGTATGGTTTTCCGAGCTTTCCACGCCATTCTGTTAATTTTTCAAAAAAAATGTTATTTATTCTGATATAAGTATTTAGTAATCACACCACTCAGTTTGATGAAATGCAATACGGGTTTTCATAAGGGAAGAACTTTAATCGTTTCTCCCTATACGAAACAAACACACACAAACTCCCTTCAACACAGAAGATGTACTTCAGTTTCATATACGTACTGAATATACATAGAACTATATAGAATATAGAACTGCGCGTCATACAAGTTATGAAAGGCAAAACTGCGTTTCATACAAGTACTGACGCTCAAAAATGCGCGTCAGTACAGTATTGACGCTCGGGTACAAGTACATGTATGGAGTGAGTAGGAAGTCAGTCAGACTTAAGAGTAAAGTGAAAACCAGCAAAAAATACTCCAATCCAAAGCCAAGGTCGTCACGCATGACAATGAACAAACAACTCCTTATTCAATTCTTATGTCGCAAACACTTACCTTGTAATTATCATAATCACGTTCACTTCCGTGAACGCCTCATGTGAAATAATATGTTTTTATCCTCGTGTTCAATGCTAAATAAGTAATTAACCTTTATTCAATTCTCTATAAATAGTTTCCCGAAGCCCTGTCAACCTAACATTCAACTGCAAACCTCCATGTACTTCCATTGAATATACGTATTGGCAACGTGAGAATAAAAGTACAATGTAAAAGTTACACACACTTCTGTTCACTTTTAATCCTCAACTTATAGCAAGTTAAGTCTTCGGTTTAGCTTGGCTATGAGCCGGCCCTTTTCTATTGATTTTAATTCTTGCATTTGGCCTAGTGCATGAAGGGTACCACTTAATAAGGAGTAACAAAAACCCATGGAGTGACATATTATTTCGCATGGTCAACCTATTCTAATAATGATTCTAAGAATTTTTAATTTTTGCATTTAGCCTAGTGCATAAAGGGTATAACTCATCAGACTGATTTATCTACGGGATGATATTTTTTTTCTCCCTGACCTCTATTTCTGGAGTCCATCACGTCGAGACCACCAAATATAGAATATAACGTTCTATACTGGTGTCAAATTCTCAAACTAACAGTTCCAAGCGTGATAGCGCAATAAACAGTGACTGAATTTTCTGGTTCCTTACAAAAGAACAAGACCTAACTTTTCAGGGAGTTCTATCCTTCCTACTCACTTTCTTCAATGAACACAATAAACGGTGACTGAATTTTTATTGAACTTAATGGACCACGCGATGGATAAAGTAGGATGTTTTACCATACCACTACGGCGGGCTTTTCCACATAAAATTAATCCATACAACTATTATTTGAATTGAAATCCCAGTCATTTTGATATATAGCATGAGCCCCTTACGATACTTGTCAGAGGTTCTATACAGTGTTGCCAAGATTACGCTACTTTTCAGAAATTCCTTACAATGTTGCCAAGAATTCCCCGATGCAATGCAAGAATTCAGAATAAATTATTCGCTCTAATACAGAAAACTGATCTCCGTAACCGATGTTTGATTCAAAATTCTGATCACTACTCAATGCTGGAAGACTCCGGCATTTTCTGTGACAATTAACATGAATTCGTCTAAAATATCAACATAATTTGATCCATTAAAGACGGATGTGAGGTCACTGTATAGATATCGGTTAGCGATATGGTTACTGAATTTACAACTTCGTAGTGATCATTGTCCTATCTCAGGTAGATAGCCCTGGGGCGGGTGACACACCCAGGAGAGCAGATGTCGGCGTAGAACCGTTTCCAACCTTCTTCACATTTGCCGGACTGGTCGTAAACAAATATGTCCGTTTTAAGGCGACCGGAGATCGCGTAGATTTCGATGTCTGTGGCCCATTTGGATTTTGGGTCCTTGTCAATCTCCTTCAGATGGAGGTATATCTTGGTTGTTTCCTTCTTATGGTGGTGTAACGAGATCTCAGAACAGGGCGACGTGAGCATGAACTTGCGCGTCTCTTCCCGTATCTAGGGATGATGGTCCTGAGTACCGGTGAACGTATGAGTAACAAAAATCCCTACCCGAAATAAGGTCACTCTAATTATGTGTCTCCTAGTGTGAATTTTGTGATGGATGGAAAGTGATTTTATACTGGAATGACTGTGTGAATCACTACTCAGAGAGCCTACTGGATTTTCTGTCTAGCTAGGCGTTATTTGTGAAACACAACACTGACTGTATGGAAACCGAACTTCCTTCGTTCCTAGCCAAAGTGAGAAACAACGAACCCCTGAATTAATGGTAAAGGACACACCTAACCAATGCACGACTGAAATTAGGTGACTTTATTAATCAGGATTATTTTAATTACAACACAAGACCAAAAACTCAGAGTCAGAATAAAGGAGCTGTGTCTTGGTTGCCGGTTCACGTTGTTCTGATGGTTCTTGTGTGGACGAGACCGCGTCTGTCCACTGTTCCTTGGTTGTGGAATGTTCCATGCCCTCCTACTCTTGTTCTGTCCTGTGGACGAGACAGCGTCTGTCCACCGTCCGTTTGGTTCTTCTCCAAAGTTCTATGATGTTCCATTCCCTTCACTTCTGATTCTTGTCCGTTCACGTTCTGTCCGTAAAACCACTCGTGAGTGAGTCGGTTCACTAGGGTCTCAAAAGGGGGAGCGGTGCTCTCCACTGTCCAAACTCGGGTTTTCACTTTCACGTTCACAACGAGAAAATAATAAGTTACAAATATCTTAACAATATCTAACACCACTCATCAATTTCTCGACGAACTGAAGTCACTTCAAATCGAAATTTAGAAGTGAAGCAATTTTTTTTCTGTCGGCAATTTTGGAGTAGATTTTATTGATTGATTTTTACAGCCCAAAATCAAAATTTGGAGTTGAGGTGAAGCATATGAAATCGTGACCCATTTAAACATGTTTTGGAAAATGTTTTTTTGAAATTTGTAAATGACGGATTTTTTTTAAATTCTCGTTTTTAGTATTTAACACGATTTTTTATGATTTTTCATAAAATCAAAAATTAGTGTTGAGGGAAATATTTTGAAATCTTGTTTTAAGAGTAGACGTGATAAAATGAAAAAATAAGAACAGATTCTGATCTTCCGAATTAGTGACCATATATTGATGTCCAATGTATGGACCGCCACGTAAATCAAACCCTTCCATACCCCTCACTGATTTCATATTAACGGATTTTCTTGTGAATAATTTTGTAATCATTCCATCTAATCTCTGGTTTTCGTAAGCTCTGGAAACATATTCTTAATTATACTTAATAATAAAAATAGTAGTTATGACTTATGATGTTCTGTAAATAAGTCTATCTAACATGTACATTTAATTCAATACAAATGTACTGACTAGATTCGGGATTGAGTTTCATAAAAGTTAATTCTCTATATATGTAGATGACAAAAAAACTCGTGTGTCTCATGGTTTGGTTATATTTTTAACGGCGGTTGATCCCGTTGACACTATATGTCCAATACTACAAATACTAATACGATGTATCACCTACAAATTTGAGTGAATTATTTATGAAATTTTTTACTGTTGCATTTACTTATAAACAATAAATTTATTGAAATTATTATTTACTGTCCAATACTGTTGCCGTATTATATGTATGTATACTCATGTGTAGTTGTACTAACTTTGTAATAAATTTCAAATTACAATTACCAAGCTGGGTGTACGGGCTTCGGATTGGATTATATTTGCATGAATGACCATACCGATCCAGACGTCAAAACTACGGGCACCGCCATCGGACATCACACTTGAATAAAATCAGAGTTATTATTTTCGGGACCCATTTTTCGGCCCTTTTGAAATATAGATTCACCCTTTTGAGAATGATGAACTCCCTTTTGACAATTGCCCTTTAGAAATCGACTTTCGCACTTTAGATTTGGACATTTGAACATTAGAGCATCTCCCTTTTGAAAAAGACTTCATCCCTTTAGAAATCGACTTTCGCCCTTTTGATTTTGGTTTTTCACTTTAGAACGGATTAAAAAAAAAATTATGCTTCGTTGATTGTCCCGAGATCGAGGATGAACCCTTCGGGTTGGACTTAACGCCCCTAACAACGTGGCTACCAATAACAAGGGAGATTCTAAAGTGAAAAACCAATCAAAAGGGCGAAAGTCGATTTCTAAAGTGCAAATGTCAAAAGGGAGTTCATCATTTTCAAAAGTGCAAATAATATTATCCCATTATTTTCTATCTATTTTCCAGTAAAAGTTTTAGTTTATTGGGGATAGTTGAGACGAGTCCTTCCTGAGACCTCCTTGATTCAAAGCTGGGAAATTTTAAATCACGCAGTCAATTCTAAAACGATTTTTTTTGTGAGCAGTAGATAATTGAAAATACAAAAAGTGCAAGGCGAAAGAAACGTGAAAAATTAAGATATATATTCCGGGCGATTAACTAACTGTACTTTTGAGAATTGAAATAGAATACTAGAATATCTAGGTACAACCAGCACATCGGTCTTATCTTAACTGCACAATGTCGGTAAATACTCAATACTCACTCATTTTGGTCTGCTAAAAAAATTATATTAAATTTTAATAAATTTTAATTTACTTCTAATTATTCAGGATGCCGAAAGTGATCGGAGTTGTACTGACGAACTGACTGAGGAGTGGGGGATTGGGCTTAGGGAGAATCCAATGATGAATGACGTGGTAGGATTTTTTTTTGTGTATTTGGAATGTGGTCAAAATTTGACCTGCTCACCTTTGCTAATCAAAAATTATTATATTTGCTACAGGTTCTGGAATCACTATTTAAATGCGTTGATAATGGAAAGGATTTGAAGTCGTGCCGACTCGTTTGCAGTAAATGGAGTGTCCTGACGGTTCCATTTGCTCGTTCTCGATTCCAAATAACTATTTTCGGGACGAAGTCAAATAATTCGGAACAATCACGTGGAATTGAGAATTTTGTGAAATTAATTGAATCGAACACATTGGGAGTTCCGTTTGGGAGATTTCGCCTTGGAGCATTTGACACTACGACAGGACCTGGGCAAAAATTTCTTGAAATCTGTGGAAAGACTGCCACAGAATTTTGTCTGGACGCATCTAAGAACCACATGATTGAAAATGTTTCAACATTACTGCGATCAGCCCCTAAATTGGAATCATTTGTGATGCCGTTTCACATGAACTCCAAAGACCGCCGTCCTGTTAAATTATTCCCAGGTAATTAAATAATACTTGGACAATTGTCGCTATTGTGAGAATAATTTTTATTTTTTTTTGTATTTCTACCCAGATGACAAAGGAGGAAAGCCAAAATTAAATTTTCTGAAATCCTTGGACACTTCAGCTGATTATGAGCCGAAGAGACGAGAGATTTGTCTGACTTTTTACGAAGAACTGCTTGGAGCAGCTGAGAATATTTCTACAGTGTTCATCATGGGCTGGTACAACTATGACCTTCACAGAACATTAGCTTCTGATGTTTTGGAATCCATTGAGACAC
The DNA here is from genome assembly GCA_034694305.1 of Protaphorura glebata. Lineage (NCBI taxonomy): Eukaryota > Metazoa > Arthropoda > Collembola > Poduromorpha > Onychiuridae > Protaphorura > Protaphorura glebata. Next base: position 23,315 of record JAQFYE010000452.1, read on the forward strand.
TTGGAAGGGTCACAAAAATTGAAAATTTGAAGGTTTCATGTTTGAGTGGTCAACATTTGGAAATACTGCAGAGAATTGGATCTAGATTGAAATTGAAGAAACTGGACTTGATGGTAACAACGCGTCCTTCTAACTGGCTTCAATTCTTAGAGCTTTTCAGAAACACTTTAGAATGTCTCGACATCATGTCCATTACGGACAGTTCGTCTCCAATCATATTCCCTCGAATGCCATGGCTCAAGGAATTAAAATTGGACGTCCCTCCAACTACACCCGTGCTATGTCAGAACGGAAATTTTAACAAGACATTCCCCAATTTGGAAAAATTCAAAATTCCGTCAGAAGGGCGTATGTTCAATGTCGATGACCTCTTAAGGTCACCCGAGGAAAGTCAAAGTAAGACCATGAAAGCTTTAATCCTTGGACAATTTTTTAAAATCGGAATGGAAAGACTTGACGGAATTCTCAACGTGTTCCCGAATTTGAAAATGTTGAACTGTCGGATTAAATATTTGGAGGGTTTTGAAGTCATCAAGAAAATCTGGACTCATATGCCACAATTGGAAGGACTCGGGATTTCAGGGGATTTGGATTCTTCTTTGGCTGGAGGAGAAAATATGGATTCGTTGGTCACGGGAATTCCGTTCAATGAATTGAAGAGTTTAGTCATGATTTTTCATAAACTTGGAATTCAAGAAAAATCCGAGGAGTATCGACAAGATTTTATTCAGTCGTACGCGAATCCAGCTCGACGACTTCCTTCCATTCACAATCTTACAAGTAATGTTTACATTTTTTCGTATTTCAAGAGAATTGCTTTCCAAACAAAAAATTGTTTTGAGTTAATATACAACACTTTAGTTGATTACACCAAATGAGCTTACCTATTAAGAAAAGGTTGTCAAGTTACCTTTGTTTTTGCAATGAATGATTTCATAATTTGTTTTTAATTGAAAGATCTGAGGTCTCTGAACTTGAACATTCGTTTGATTGGAAAGACATTAGAGAATCCGAATGGAAATGACAATTATTTGACTGACATGTGCGGATACTTTGGTTTTTACACCCTCAAGAATCTCCGACACTTGTCGATTCGTAATTGTGAGGTAAGTTAAGTCAACCCACTGTTAGGGGTACCTTCCAATAGTCAAATGTTTTGAAAACGACTTTCAGCCATTAATGTCTGTGTATTTTGCCCTTCAATTTCTGTAAATTTGTGATTATTTTGTATTTGTATGGAATTTGACAGATTTCCAAAGCTTGTGCAGAAATATTGGTGAAGGACAAAATGCTGAAGTCATGGAAATTCTTGTCGTCGTCCAAGAGTGAAATTATTCCGTCAAATTGGAATCCATTGATGAATATTGAACCCGAATCTGACTGTCAATCCAATAATAAAAAAAGCGTACCAACGGCCACAAATGTTGTGTATTCAATTCAAATATACAGTCTTAATTGATCTTTGAACTCTGATTTTGATAATTTTGAATAAATTCCTTTTAATACAAAATACTAGTGTCGATTTATAATATTTTTTCAATTTATCCTTCCGAGTAAAATATTAGACAAATTAATTAAGGGATGAATATACCAAGGTAGAAAGCAAAAGTTCCTTAGTTTGGAACGCTTATTCTGGAAGTCCTCCAGCATTCCCAGTAAATTCGAGTCATGTTGTTTTCGCAAATATTTGTTTAGTTCTCTGGGCATTTATAAACAAGCTTTTTGAGCATTAACAGGATCCGAAAAGACATCTTTCGACAAATTTTATTTTTGACAGGTACAAATTGTAATAAAATTATAGATAAAACTTCATCGGTAGATTTAAAAAAATTTCCTTCATGTTTTCTTGTCGATTATCTGATCAAAAAGCCATCTTCTTGGCGTCTATCCATGCTGATTTTTATTCAACCGCTCATCAGTGCCGTCATGGATCGTATGCATCGGATTTGCAATCAGATTAGCTCGCTTGACCCCTTAAGATCCGCATTAATATTCAAATTGGGGTATGATCATACAGCGAAGCAGAACCATTCTGCGCGGTAAACCCTATTTTTAAAAATTAGCCGGCCGGGTGAAAAGTGAATTGAATTGTTTCTCCTCTGTTTTCTCTTTCTTCTAAATTCAGACTAAATTAAATCATTTGGGAAAGACGCAAGTTAAATAGTGAATTGGAAGATACCTGCAATTATTCCAAACTAACAATGGACAGCACAAGTCATCAATTGTCCGACGCATTTGTGAGCAAGTTTTCTAATTTTTCATCTGTTTTAATTTACATATTTTAAAGAAATAAATTAAAAAATTGACATTACTGTAAGCTGGCAAACATGGTCAAACATCCACACGTGTATATTTTGTAGAGAGAGGGTGACTTTCCATTTGTTATTCTACAACGGCTGCTTTGTGTTTTTTGTATTAGCGATATATTTTTCTATGTAGAACTAGGTGTATAACGGGATATTTAACCACGCCTTTTTTCTCTCTTGATTATAATTATTTTGACTAATTTAGGATGAGTTGAACGTTGGAGCTGGTGATGGAGAACCTTTGATTGAGGGACCATGGATTGAGCCAAGTGACAACCCCACGTTGAACGATGTGGTAGGACTTTATTTTTATTTCAAACAAAATCAAGATTTGAATTTGACCTGGCCTGACCTTGATTAATTCAATTATTAATTTTGTCACAGGTTCTGGGATCTCTCTTTAATTACATTGACGGGAATGATTTGAAGACATGCCGATTGGTATGCAGAAAATGGACTGTATTAACGACACCGTTTACTCGATCTCGACTCCGCGTTACCATTTGGGGGACAGACTCCAATCATTCCGAACAATCCCGTGGAATTGTGAATTTTGTCAAATTGATTGAGTCAAACACTCTGGGGATTCCATTCGGGAGATTCCGACTCGGTTCTTTTGACACTAGGACAGGACCTGGTCAAAGATTTCTTGAACTCTGTGGAAAGACTGCCAAGGCATTTTGGTTGGATTGCTCTGCTGACCACGTGGTTGAAAATGTTTCTGCTCTACTCAAATCTGCTCCAAAATTGGAGTCATTTGTGATGCCGATGGACATGAGGTCTAGAGGCGGTGACGTTGTTCAATTATTCCCAGGTAAAATTATTATTAACATTTTCCTTGATCTGCTTAAGGGGTAAATACGACTCAATGGAACATTTGTTTTGACAAAATTACGACCATAACATTATCAAGTTTTTAATTCATGTCCAAAGGGGCGGAGGATATCTACTTCCTCAAAATGGAAAATATTACCCCAGGAGATTCTTGTAGCTTTTTACGGAATCTTTAATGATCGGGCTCAAAATTGATTGAAGAACTGAAAATACGAAGCCTCGTAGTATAACATCGTCTGAAATAATTTGTATTTTTTAATTCCAATAGGCCAAGGAGACAAGCCTAAGTTGAATTTTCTGAAGTCATTGGATGTGTCACGTGAATATCCAGAAAAAAGACCGGAGATATGTCCAACTTTTTACGAAGAATTCCTTGGGACAGCTCAACAAATTTCTACACTAAGTCTGTCAACTTTCAAAATTGGTCTTCCTGGAGAAGACGTTTTTGCAATCCTTGAGACACTTGGAAAGGCAACAGAAATTGAAAATTTGAAAATTGCAAATGTGACAGCCAAAGATTTGAAGATTTTGGAGAGAATCGCGAAGGAATCGAAACTGAAGAAACTTGATCTGACTGTGATCAGAGGGGTTGAAGGTTTAGATTGGTTTGAAGTCGTTAAACTTTATAAAAATAAGTTGACTTGTCTCCACATGGATGTCATGACATGTAATTCCATTTCACTCACATTCCCATCTATGCCGAACCTCAAACAATTAAAATTGGAGCTCCCTCACTCGCGAGTCGTACAATCTCTTTCGTGTGAGAATCAGAATTTTTCAACCACTTTTCCAGTTTTGGAAAAATTCCACATTTTTTCCTTTGGATTAGTTCAAAATTTGTTCAACGGATTCACAACCTCTGAAGAACCGCTCAAGACAATGAAATCATTGATTGTTCAACAGAACATGGCCGAGGGAATTGTGGGAATGGAGACTCTGAATCATATTCTCTCAATCTTCCCAAACTTGACAACATTCGAATCTAAAATTTGTTATGATGATGGGGCACAAGTCATACAAAAAATCTGGAGTCACATGACGCAGTTGGAGGAATTGAAGATCTCATGTCTTTTACCTTCGTCAGTCAATTTGGATTCTTTGGTCACTGGACTACCAGACAAAAATTTGAAGAGCATGGCGGAAGTCATTGAAAGACTGGAAGATAAAACGACAACCATGGTCTGTCGCCAAGAAATCATTTCCGCGCAACCAATCCCATCTCGTCCTTCCATTCAAAATCTTACAGGTTAATAAAAACATTTATTCGTAGGCATTATTTAATGAGCAGACCATGGCGTACATTTTTCTGATTCGTATTAATTGATAGCTTTGAGGTCATTGAACATTCGTCTAGCTGGAGAAGGAGGTACAAATTATTTGACTGCCTTGACGGGATACTTGGGTTTTTATCCTCTCAAGAATCTTCGTCACCTCTCCGTTTTTAAGTCTGACGTAAGTCAGTTCGTTTTAAGAGAATCGTAATCATTTTTTTCTCGGAAATAGCAATTATTAATTTAATACCTCTTCGGTCCTATTTTGGTCTTCTCTGGGGCCAAATTTATAGCAATCTGACTTAATTTGACTAATTAAATATTTCCACGGTTTGGAACAGATTTTTAAGACTTGCTCGGAAATATTGGTGAAAGACAAAGAACTCATGTCATGGAAATTCAAGTCTGCGACCGACAAGGAAGTTATTCCTCCAAATCCGAAGTCTGACTACCGATTTTGAATAAGATTTATAGTTCAACTATGGAGTGTCAACATTAATCAATTTACTCACGATCCATAATGTGTATTGTTGATGAAGTCTTCATTTTTGTTAATCCATTTAATTTTCCCTTCAAGGCAAATATAGAACCAATTTTTTAAGTATGTTTTAATAATACTTACGTATTATGTAATTGTACTTACTTTGTAATAAATTGGAATTTACAACAACAAAGCTGTGCGCATTATTGGTTTAGATTGGACTTACAGTGAGTGCAGAAAGTATTGACCCCCTTGGAGCCGCATTCAAACAAACGAGTATTATTTTAAAACCACGAGTAGTGGAATATTGGAAAAAATATATTTTGTAACAAAATTAATGAGGAATAATAATTTGTGCTGACAATGGTCCACCTCGTCTCGTATCACCCCCAAAAAGAATGAAAACCACACGATAATAGAAAATGCACACACAATAAGTATTTACCCCCTTTTACATAACCCGATCCCTGGTACCATATGTCATCAATAATTTTTGTTAAAATTTTTTCCCGAACAGTCACTACATCGGTTAGTTAAAATAACCTTAGTTTGGTTTAATTCACAAATTGTAACCTGGAAATAAAAATTCGGAGCGGCAAGAAATGGGAACTCTCTCTGATGCACAGAGAATGGATTTTGACTTAATATCAAAGACCCATGGGGAACAAAACAAAATTCGAAAGAATTTTTTTTTATATGCACACTGTGTAGCGTTGTGAGAAAATTGGGGATGACCGCCACCGTCGCGAATCGCACCCTACCTGGGCGATATAGAGTGAGGTCTATTCAAATAAGCCAAAAAATTGTATAGAAATTAATTGCAAGTAGACGCAATACCGCAACAATAATTGCGACTGAACTTAATATTGACCTTGGAGTATCCAATTCCAGTCTTAACCAATTCGAAATCGCAAAAAAACAAAACAAAGGGGTCAATGCCTAAGTCGCACAGAAGAAGTGGTTTATTTAAAAACACCACATAGTTGATCGGCTGGGGTTGGCTAGACCCCCCATCAGTGGAAAATTGATGACTGGAAAGAGGTCAAAAGGGCATAGGAGAGCAAATTAGACTCTCGGTGACACATATATGACCAGATGACATTTCTTCTCTGATTAGTGAACAACTTGGAGCATGCAGCTGAGCAATTTGTCAACACTAATCTTAAGTCTGACAACGTACACATAGAGATATGGACTTCACGCAGAAGATGCTTTGGAAGCCATTGAACAACTTGGAACGGCAACAAAAAATGAAAATTTGACAATTGTAAATGTGACGGCCAATAGTTTGGAGATTTTGAAAAGAATCGGGGAGAAATTGAAACTGAAGAAACTTGATTTGGTGTTTAGTACAAGACTTGGAAATTTAGATTGGTTTGAAGTTGTTAAACTTTTTGAAACTACTTTGACTTTTCTCCACATGGATGTCATGACTTGTACAATTCCATTTCACTCACATTCCGATGTATGCCGAACCTGAAAGAATTAAAATTGGAAATCAACCCACGAGACCTACACCCTCTGGGTTGTGAGAATCAGAATTTTTCAACCACATTCACAGTTCTGGAAAAACTCCAGATTTTTTATTATGGATTACTTCAAAATTTGTTCAATGATTTCACTAGCACCGAAGTAAGACTCTCCGGTCAAGACGACGAAATCATTAATTCTTCAACACAACATAACCAACTTTGGGAACGGAGGCTCGGACTGAACCAAATTCTTACCATCTTCCCGAACTAGACAACCTTGGAATGTTGGATTAGTTATCTTGACGGCGTTGAAGTCATTCAGAAAATCTGGAGTCACATTATGACACAGCTGGAAGCATTGAAGATTTCAGGTATTCTCCCCTCGTCATTGAATTTGGAGTCTTTTGTCAAAGGAATACAAGACAAAGATTCGAAGAGCATGGTGGAAGTCATTGAATCTCTTGGAGAAAAAATCACAACCATGCATGGACTCTCTTCAAGAAATCCTTTCCAGGCAACCAATCCCATCTCGTCTTTCCATTCAAAATCTTACAGGTTAGATTATTGCATTTATTCGTAGACATTATTTAATGAACAGACCAAGGTGTACGTGATTTCCGATTTGTGTTAATTCACAGCTTTGAGGTCATTGAATATTCGTCTAGCCGGAGAAGGAGGCACGACATATTTGACTGATTTGACGGGATACTTTGGTTTATTTTCTCTCAAGAATCTTCGTCGCCTCTCCGTCTCTGATTCTGACGTAAGTAAGTTCGTTTTTAAAAAATAGTAATCATTTTCTTCAGGAAATATACAATTATTATTAATTAATTTTACTAATTTATAATTCGTACTGTTTGGAACAGATTTTCAAGACTTGTTCGAAAATATTGGTGAAGGACAAAGACCTCATTTCCTGGAAATTCATGTCTCCTACCGATAAAGAAATTATTCCTCCGAATTCAAAGTCGGAATTACTGATTTTGAATAAGATTTATGGTTCAAATTACCATTACGTGTATTGTCAATCCAACGCAATAGACAAATCTTGATCTTTGAACTCTGATTTTAATATTTGATTTTGAACAGGAGATTTTGAATAAGTTCATCTTAGTAAGAAATATTAATGTCAATTTTTAATTAATTTCAATTTATCCATCCGAGTAAAATATTAGACAAATAAATTAAGCGATTAAAGTAAGGTAGAAAGCGAGTCTATTAGTTTGGAGCCGTGTAGTCCTTGCGTTCAGGAGGTGGTGATTTGCTGATTGTTTTCAATTTATCTTGGAAGTCCTCCAGCATTCCCAATAAATTAGAGTCATGTCCTTGCGGCAGATATTTGTTGAGTTCTCTCGGCATTTCTGAATCTTGGACATTTGAAGCCTTTGTAGAATTAGAAGAGCCGTCTTTTTCCGCAGGTGTTGATTTATCAATGGCTTTCAGGTCGTCTGAGAATGTCCCAAGCATTTCCATCAAATTAGAGTTATACAACGGTTGTTTTGATTTTTGTCCTCCAGTTTCTTGACTGGACGAATTTTTCTCAACATTTTCCCCAATTTTTTGTCCATAATTTGACAAATTTCTTAAGGCTGAGGAGTCTCCTTGCTCCAATCTGATCTGAACCACGTGTTCTCTTCCATCTCTATTTCCGGTTGTGTTAGAGGAACATGTTCCTGACATCTGTCGGTCCGCCGCTGAAGCTGAGGCCGAAGCTCCGACACTAATCGGATGTACAGTTTCTTTGGACGATTCCATATTTTTGTCTTGTCTAGCCGTAGCTCCGGATCCGATTCCCGCTTGGACGCGGACGGCACGAAGAATAAGCATTTTATCTTTGCTGAAAATACATTGAATGTCTTCTGCTTTGACATCCGAAGGTATTTCGTATTTTCGGCTAAAATTCCTGGACACGGATCCAAATGAATCCTTCTTCTCTTCTTGTTTTCCTTCAACGATCAGGAAATTGTTCACTACTTTGATACTCAATTCTTCAGGTGTGAATTCAGACACGTCTAATTGGACCTGTTGATTAAAATTTTAAATACATGTATAATTGGGTCAAATTGCCCCACTTATGGACACGTGTCTCATTTTACCCCACCCAAATTGCGAGGGGAGCCTCAATTAAATGAAAACCGGACTTGCCACATTTTTTCAAGGCTTGCTGCGTACCAGTACGGCTTAGAAAATGTTGCAAGTTTAATATGACTCTGGTCACAATACGTGAACCGGAAGTCACGCCCACAAATGGCGGATGGGACAAATTAGCCGACTTTACCCTACAAGAAATAGGAACTGACCTTAAAATTCTCCAAATCACTTTGAACTTCTGAAGACTTCGCGGACACCCGGCTCTTACTATTTTCGGACATGGCCTCACTTTGACCATCAGACCAATCACGACGGCGATTCCAAAATGGAGACAGCTCGTAATCAGGAAATCCTGTAAAATAAGAGTCGAAGATATGTCTTCGGTGACCGCCATCTTCCCTTAACCGTCCAAAGTTTGACCTGTGGCCAAATATTTCGTCGTCGTCGACGTCAAAGCCTCTTCCTGACAATCGCAGATCATCCAGCATATCTTTGGCCTTAGATGACGACGCTGCGGTGGACGATGCCTTTGACGAGGACGACGCTGCTTCATCAGATTTCTTAGATTTGGCCGATTGTTCCGTTGTTTCAGTGCTGTTCGAGCTTGAATTTAACGAAGAACTTGTTTTATTTGATAGCTCAGGATTCAAGATCGGAGCTGTGACATGAAGGACGCCATCTGAGGATAAATTGCACTGAACATTTTCTACTTTGACCCCGGCCGGAAGTAAATATTTCCTCGTAAAATTGCAAGAGAGGAATCCGTGATCATCTTTCTTGTCTTCTTGTTTTCCTTCAATGACAATTGACCCGTCCACGAAATTCACACTTAATTCTTGAGGCTTGAATTGTTGAACATCCAAAAGGATCTGTGAAGAAAATATTTATTATCTACAGGGTGGACCAGAATCCTTCCCGATCTAATTTTTATCACTTACTTTAAAATTTTCCTTGTCACTTTGATTTTCTGAATTTCCAGTTTTCGTTTCGGTCTCAGTCGACAATTTCTTCAACAACTCCCGTTCCTTATCGATAAGAGTATCATGGGTGTCACGGCCAAACATTCTGTTTCGAAGAGAACGATGACCAAGTCTCCGACGAAAACCAAGGTCAAGATCATCCAGGTCATCCACGTGGCGATTTGACCTCAGATTACTGTACTCATCTTCCCATTCTTTTTGTTGACGATCCATTGGATCCCAGCAGTCTGAGAAAAACGGGTCTCCGAAAAAAGACTCACGATTTCGAAGGGGGATTCCTATTCTTCCGTGCATTTTAAATTTAATTTTCTTTTTTGGAAAAACTGAAAAATATTTTTTTAATTTTGTAGTAAAAACTTTTTTCTTTTTTTTTCAGTTGTGCTCTGACTGAACTTTGAAGTGTAACTGAAGAGTCTTGATATTTCGGGCAAGGTTAAATATGAGAGTTTGTTTCGAGAAAAACGTGGAAGAATTCCAATCCGCTGCGCTGTGTCGAAATTGTTGCTAGTTTGCCCACTCAAGAGCGAAAGGACGCGAAGAAGAAATGATACCTGAACGTCAGCCAATATCGAATAGGATGTGGGTGGCTGGGCCAAGACCAAAATACATTTCTGAGTTGACTCTGACTCTGACTTCACTTTCTAATTTAGCTGCGAAAACAAATAGAACTTCAGACAAAAAATATTCACAAGTGTCTTCTACTGGAAAGACAAGGACATGAAATCATTTAAAAAAAGACACTTCCTTAAAGACTAGAAAAATTTGGGACAGGGTTCGATTCCCGTGGGTCGCTATATCTCAGTCAGCCATGCAGCCTTTAGTGTAGCCTGAGGTTTTTATATGATATTATGAATGAGGGTTTGAAACTGATTTCCATGCATCTCTTCATTGAGATTTTCGTCTTTTCAAGATTTTTAAAATTCTGATAAGTAATGATGTCAAAAATATGTCCTTTGAGCATTTTAATAAAAACTTTTATTTATTTTATTTATGTATTTTTATTTATTTAACATACCTCAATTTCCCATGACTGGGTAATTCCATTGCGAGACGGGTTAATACTCGGCGATAAGTAAGTACAATACTACATTTAACTTAATTAATATCATACAGTAATAATTTACATTCTTTCCACTTTTTCAGTTGCAAAGACCTTTGCAATTTCCTTAAACTTGTTATACGAACACTCCTCTTGTAAGTTTAGCATATTCCAATATTTCGTTTCCAGATATTTGAAGGATTTAATACCATCAACGCTGTCAATATGTAACATTTTCGTATTTCTAGTATTCTGATCATGCAGTTGCAGTTGAGTGTTAGTTTTAAACAGTTCCTTGAACACAAGAGGAGATTTCGGGTCATGTTTGATTTTGAACATGGTACACAGTGTAGCTTTTACATATAATTGTTTAGGACATAAACATTTTAGTACTATGTTCATGTCTTCAGTGATATGATTTCTTTTACGCTTGTCTATAGCCGCACATTTTAGAAATTTCTCCAGAGGTTTTAGTCCTACCTTGTGTGTCATTCCCCACACATTAGCCATACAGTTTAGATGAGGAAAAATTATTATAAGTTTAATCATATTACATTCAGATAGAATAGGCCTGATGTATAGATAGGAGATAATTTCGAGTATAAATATTTAGTCAAGTTTTTAATGTGGACAGTACATGACAGAGTGGCGACTAGATTTTGAAAACCTAGTCCGTAATTTCGAAATTATGCATTTTTGTAAACCGTTAGATTCATTTGGAACACCCTGTATATTTTATTTTATTTTGAATACAATCCACTTGAGAATCTTTGAGATGAGGTGGAATTGAGCTGTTGTCTAAACCCACTCATTTGCATCTTTTTTGCCTGAAGGATTCTAGATCTCTCTTAAGTGGGTGGACGAAAACGAAAGAATAATAATGAGGCTAAGTCGTTTCGTCATCACATTGGAATCCGGGCATTTTCAATCCCTTTTACTAATTCCTTGGCTTCATTACATTACACTCGGAGTCTAAGAATACCTGACATGTGCGAAGTGCGAGTGCACACTGAGTTTTGCTTATTTGTTGTACTTTTTAAGTGTCGACACTCATGCACCTATTGCTTTTCCTCATTCGCCACATTTGAACAAAGAAATTCTTTAAAAAAAACGATATTTGAGCATCTGGAGTCTAACTATCATATAAGGTCAAAATTTGAGTAAAATCTCTGGATAGAAAATCTGACAACTGACACAACCATTATTGGTTGCTGTTTAGGTAATAAAAATGCAGCCTTTAATGGCCTAAGAGATTGTCCTTAGCACAATGATAAATTGTTATCATTCACTTTGAATGGAAATTTTCAATCTCCAATAAGCACTTGTGCAACGCACTTGAAATAAATATTGACACGGATTTTGCAATGATCAAAATATGTATTGTGTAATAATATTGCATTTCCAGGAATTGGGACGTTTTCTACTATCTACTGCAAAGGAGGGGGCACAAACTTTATGGGAAAATGAACACCTTTGAAATTCCTTGACATGTTGTAGCCCTTGTGATCCTGACCAACTTTTGTAAAGATCCTACCCTTAAAAATTCTAATCGTTAGACCGCACCGCTAGAAATACACAGGTGGACATGCGCTACGCCATAGAGTGAAAGTTACTCTACGGCATAGCACATGCCCACCTGTGTACTATTTCTAGGTGGGACCTTCACAAAAGTTATTCAGGACCATAAAGGCTACAACCAAAAATCGAGGGAATTCCAATGGCGTACATTTCCACGTGAGGTTGGTACCCCCTCATGTACGTTCTTACGCAACTACGACTTGAAAGGTGCAAATTGAAATGGGAATGACGGAAATAGAGAGGACATGACAGAAATATGACACCAGGATGTTGAATGTAGAGATAAGATTGATTCATGAAATCAAATATCTACTTTCCTTTCCGTTATTTCCAGTCAGTCGTTGGATAATGAATGAACCACTTGTTTTCGGTTTTATAATTTTAGGATTAATTTTTATATTAATTGTCTCCGTATTAATTGTTTACGCCTACTATCGACGTGCATTTTTCAGGCCAACTAATACAGAAGATCCGCCAGGTAACTAAATTACAGGGTTGCTGGACATTTCACTATTTTTCAATGCAAAATACCAAATGAAAAATAAATATTGAAATTGGTGGTCGAAGTTGGGGTAAGTTGAGACCAGCAAGACATCCTTGGTATTGGTCCATAATGATATAACCAAAGAGAGTAAACAAGGTGATTTCAGTTTTCAAGAGGTCTCAATTCGTGTCAACAAACTAAAAAAACAATCTC
>JAQFYE010000453.1:0-36054 GCA_034694305.1 Protaphorura glebata
AACTAGAACTAGAACCTTGAGTTGGGTGTGGAACTAGAACTAACTAGAACTAATCAGAACTAATATAACACTACCGTTTGGCTGCTGGAAATATACTGTTGGGCATGTGCGATAACGTAAAGTGAAAGTGACTGTACGCCATCGCACATGGCCAATAGTGTATATTTCTAGCGGTCAAACGGCTAGACATTCGGTAGTAGGACCTTCACAAAAGTTGTTCAAGGATGCCAAAGACTACAACATATAAGAAATCCAGTGAATTTCAATGGCGCAGATATTTCCATAAGGTGTATGCCGTGTCCTTTATGAGTCTATGAGTTATTCTGAGTTTCTAGCCTACTACCAGGGGTACCATTCGTATCCTAACTGGAAAGAAACCCAATTTGTACCCTCCTGTACTACTATTTCGCTATAGAATCCAACCTCCCGGTATTATAATGTGGTTGCCTTTAGAGAGTGAGTCTATAACCTGATTTCCTTATGTTTTCCAACTACTAGGGGTACACTCCTTAATATTAATTGAATCAATCCAAACAACGCATGACTTATTGCGAATAGCGAATTTTTACAAATCGGAAAAATCCGAACTACCAAAAATTCGTTAATATTTGTGGGGAGATGTGATTTCCGGCGTTGGCTTGATGATTTTTGCATCAAAAGTAGTTTCCTTGTTGGAATAAGACGAGAGTCGGGAGTTTTTTGGGTGAGAAGAAAAGAGAAAAAAAAAGTAGTGAGAGACTAATAAGATCTTTGAAAGAATCCATAGGAGAAAAAGCAAAGAAGGAAACCCGCATCCCATGACATGACAACCCAAACCAGCCCAGCATTTTCTTCTACTTTTTTTTTACCAGCAAAGCACACGAGTTTTTCTTTTTTATGCTTGTTTTTGTGTTTATATAGGACAAGTTTTACGAGCCTTTTATCCGCACCGAGTTACAGCCATTTGCTCCGCCAACTCAATCCTAAAAACTCTGACACTAGCATCATGGAAGTATTAACACTCTGATGCCAATCCCCCCGGAGGAAGCAATTTGCCAAGACAGGACAAGACTAGACGACGACAAGATGAACCACCTTGGAAAATGTTGTAAAAATAAGACTTTGGGGTCTTCTGTCATAAAATTGCCTTTTAATCGTTACTAACGTGACACTTCCACCTACAATTCTACGTCTACGCAAAAACAGATTTCCATCGTCAAAGAGAAAAAAAAAACTTTCTTTCTTTTTTCTTTCTAAAGACAAATGATCATTTACAGCCAATAACCCCAACCATATGTTGTTCCTTTTTTTTTCTAAACACACACACGTCTTCAGAACACATTGAAACACATCTCACGGGTTCTAACCAATCAATCCACACACACTTACTTCCAACTACTTCCACCAGACTTATTTCTTTTATCTCATTCATTCATAGCAAGGAGTCCGCAAAGGAAGGCCGTCAACAAAATAAATCTACATTTCAATTTGATGGAAACTTTGGAATTCCAACATAAATCACATTAGAAAAGGCAATTAAAAAAATTGGCAAATGTAGCCTGTAAGGTGAAATGGAACCCTTTTAGTATCATGTCAAAAAAAGTGACGACTCGAGTTTTGACATGTAGAAAAGTATCCAGGGTGAAATGTAAATATATATTGTGATCATTGATCTCTTGAACAACTTTTGTGAAGATCGACCCCAGAAAGTCTAACTGTATTGCCGCTAGAAATACAAGAGCCGAATTCACTTTGTGAGGGCATATGAATTCGTGTCATCGTCGCAGTGTAATGGCCCTTGTTCGTCTAGCGACCAAACGGTTCGACTTTACCGGGTAGAACCTTCACAAAAGTTGACCAGTATGTCAATGGCTACAACATATCAATAACAATTGACCCAAATCCAATTAAAGAATTGAGGGTAAACTTTTTATTTGACCTATGGAAGGTACACCTAGTAGTAGGTAAAAACGACAGTAGAGAAAAAACCTGTCGGAAGAAAACACATGACCAAACTCGGACGAATTGAATCCTCAATTTCCTCAACATAGAGAGGCAACAAACTTAGTGCCGCTATCATTGCATTTGTCAAACGTACTGCTCAAAAACTAACCAAATCGACTATTTTTGAAACCTTTGCCAGTAAAACGATTGACAGCTGCAGATGGAACGCCGCTACACGCATCGGAATTTGTCGGATTGTAACAATTATGAAGACCTCACCTAAAATTATCTACAAAATGGATATCTTTTGTCTAGACACCCATATGTTGTACACGGACTGTATGTATATTAAACAACATCCCCAAACCGTAACATTCAATTAATTTAATTTAATTACGAGATGCCTCTTCAAACCTTTTTCCTCACAAATAATTTATGACCGGTTTCTCACACACACGATCAAAATTTATGACTTACACCACACATACCCACGTGCGTGCACAACTAATAATTTTCAAAAAATTTAATCCTACCTTCTTCCTGTCTAATAATAACCAAATTATCGACCAAGATAAAAAAAAATTAAGCTTACCTTATCGCCGGTGGTGTCATCGCTCTCACAATTGATCTGGAATTAATAATCACAAAAAATATAAGGATGTATTAAAAGATCCATCCTGTGGTGGATTTAACCACGACATAAATAATCATGGATCAAAAGGGATAAAGAGATTGGATTGAAAGATACGGTGAGTAGTCAGTGGAGTCGATCAGTGATTCATCAAATTACAATGGTTAACCATCCAGGGATTTAATGATGCAAGAGAGGGGTGAATGAAATAAAAGAATGAAGATCAGATTCAGATCACATCACATCTCATACATTTTACCCTAACCAGTTCTTGTGTCTCTAGAGACCGACTGGGAAAAGTGCATGGAATTCTATAAAAGAGTAAACTCTAAAACAATATTGACTGCCCTTCGTCTCTATTACATAAATTATATAGATAGCTATCCTCATGAACCCTAACCATCCGTAACCAAGTTACGTACTCAAACTCTATTTCCATTTCAACTCAATCGTTTTCAACTAAACCCACTAAAGTACATAACAGTGTGACCCAAATGGAAATACACGGGGTGACCATATATTTTTGAACACAAGTTCTAAAACTATCCACCAAATATGTTTCTGGGTCATATATCCGATCTTCTAATTACCATGCTTTCTTAGAAATGCATTCATACACAGCTTGATCGTCTTTCTTCCAAAATACACTAATTGCTGTTAAAGTTATTCTTGTAGTGATTTAAAACTCTACAGTTCAATTTCGCCCTTTGTACGAATTCTTGGCTCGGGGACCTAAATTGATATCAGTGCGGTGACTCTTCTCTGGAGATTTCACTTTAGAGGCCCCAATTACTTAGACAGTTAAGCCAACATCTCTGGGGACCAAGCACCGTGTAAACACACCCAGACATACAATGAATTAGTAAGCTGGTCGACTAAGAATTGAACCTTGGACCTGATGGAATAAGCCCGGCACTCACTACGCTAAGCCTTCCTGACTTCCTAATTCTTACATAAGGTATTTTTGTCTGTATATTTTTGGGAACCCTCTGTAAAATCCACGCCTGAAGCACGTGTTAGTATTTGGAAAGAATCCCTTGTCAGATCTTAAGGTGAAAAGGTTTTCTGGAGATAAAAGTTTGAGTGGACTAAAAATCCAGTCTTCCGCGAGGAATTAGAGATGTTCATCAATACTCCATCTTTGAGGGTTTCCATCGACCCGTCCGTCCGTCCGTCCGTCACGTCACCGGCACGCCCTACTACTACGAAGACGAAACTACGACACCGAAAACCCGCATCCGATACCCCCGTCGTCATCGTCAAAATATCCCCACATGCCCCCACAAAACAAGGTTTTCCTTATTCTACCCGCCTTTCCTTCATTGGTCTCGGGTAAAAACCACTTTTTGGTTTCCTGCCCGCGTTGCATTCACATTCTCACTCTTCGACATGGACATGAAGATCAGTAAAACTCCCTCGGCGCTTCTCTCTCACAAAATTCAATGTTCGGTAACACATCACATAGACACATACGTACGGAAGATCACGCTCACACATGTCAACATCCATCAGGTCGACTCAAGATCTCAACTCAAGATTCTAACAAGAACATCTTTCTTCTTTCACCATCACTCCCTACCTCTTTTCTAAACATCTCTCCACTCTTTTTAACCCCCCTTCACTCACTCTCAAACAACAATATTTTGATGTAAAAGTCAAATCCTCCAAAACAGTCAATCATGTCTCCAAATTTTTTAATTTCCCTTAGAAACCACTGGTTTCAGTAGAATAATAGGAACAGAGGTCAAATATCCTATTTACCAAACCAAATAGAAGGATCCCTAACAAGACTGTCCTTCCTTCTAATTCGGTAAATACGGTAACTGATCAAGTCAATTAAACCTCTTCAGCTCGAAATCACACTTTATCAGCGTTAAACATTCTGGGATGTACAGGAGGGCAGTTTCACGTAACCTTTACCCCCCCCCCCCCTTCTGGGCAGACCAATCTGGGGGAGTCGGACAAAATGTGAGATGCGCATTTTGTAGAAAATCTTTGACAAAAACGCGCCCGAAATAATTTTGTTTGAAAATTCTGCCGATGCTATCTTTCTTATAATATTTTTATGAAATTTTTAAGAATGTGTTGGACCGGTTTTGAGAAAGTCGATTCTTCGCTGACAACGCCTTTTGGAGGAAGAAATCAGAATTTCTTCTCCAAATGCCGACCCATCCAGATATTTAATGAAAAGCTAATTAATTAATACTTGAACTAACTAAATTAAGACGAAATAAAATTGACCTACCTTTCGGACAGGTTCCTTCAACGTAGGTCCATTCGTCCTTGCCTTTTTAAGTGGTGGAGGAGGACTTCCACCAGTAGACAAACTACATCTATTTTCAGTCCCCGGATTCTTATTGACCATATTGTTCTCCTAGAAAATAGAAAAAAAAACAAAGAATGTAACACGGAATGTAAATAAATAAATTACATGCAGGTAAGTACGAGCTATACATTTCATCATTCGGAGATTCTTGCTATTTGATACTACAGCTCAGCGAACCTCATTTTGTATTCTTGTCTCGTGGACCAATTCCCAAGTTACACAAAATGCTGTACACAGGTGATAACTATGAGACTGTCACAAGGTTTTCAATTTTTAAGGAGTCTAACTTGTGGTGTACAACAAAGTAGGATCTGTGTTAAGGCCCAATTTAAGGAAGTGCCATGATTGTAAATAATATTAACGTCAAAAAAGTCTTAAGTTTCACAAGAATCTCCGCAATTCACCTTCGAAAACGCTGAAGATTCATTATTTTGAAAACAATTCAGACATGGAGAAATCAATTTAGTTCTCCCGTTAAAAGTAAAAAAACGAGATGTGCATTTTGTAGAGAATATAATTTGGAGTCAAGTCGGAAGAAACCTAGCTTAATTAACCCTGGACAAATGAGACATATTTCTCTAGTGAGAAATCTCTAATCGTGAATCGGATGAATGATTTGAATAACAGGGTAGATTCAATATAAAAATCTCTACAAAGTGTATATCTCACTCTTTCATAAGAAAAATATCGGTCTATCCAATTATTAGATCTGATTCAATAATGTCCAGAAGAAAACAACGCCTTAACCATCCGTTATTTCAGGTTTCGAAAACAATTCTGACTATTCCCCCTTTGGGCCTGACCCGACCCCTTGGGGAAATCCCTGGTGTGAAGTAATACGTACTCTGGTATCAAAAATGAGACTTGCGCTGTGCCGTGACCACGACCTCCTGAGTAATAAAAAATGAGAAAACAATAAAATCATGGGAGGTGGCGGGTTGGGTGCCATGTTACTGAATTTCAGAATCCAACCCAAAAACCCGCCACACTCGGGTTTGCCTACCAATTGACTCAAAATAGGTTAAAGGAAGAAAGAAAGAAATCCTAGGAATTTATCTAAGAAATCAAGCCATGACCAGTCCCGGTTCTAGAAAATCGCCAACAGTGCGATGAACATGACCCTCCCGAAACCATTTGTGGCTTCCCAGAATGTCCAAAATTCCGAAAAAAATAGTTTGAAAAATTATTACAGGTTATTCTATGTCTCTCTTTTCTTAAAATTTTGTAGTCAAAATATCTTGATTCCAACATCAATTTTTATAGCGAGTCGTTTAAAATTTATTGCGCCCTAAGTTCAACAAGTGCAAGTCGCAGTCAGTGTCTTCAAGAATATGTATAAGTATTGATCACTTTGGAGAGGGTTTTCTCCATTCCAGGTTCTGCCTACTACTAGAGGTACTTTCACTAGACCAAATGGAGGTTTTTCTCAACTGGAGATTTCGGGTACTACTAGGGGTTCCTTCGTTAGACCAAATGGAAAAGAATCCAATCTCTTTGAGATATACAGGAGGAAGCCTTAGCGGAGAATGTCAATTAGTGGGCCAAATGTGGTGAAAGTGCGTAGGAAGGGGACTGTGGTGCCAGAGGTTGTTTCCATGGAATTTGGAAACTCAGGTTTCGGGTTTGGGAGAAGACAGTAGTTTTTTTTGGTGCCGTCAGCATAAAATGATATTTGTTGCCCGTCTCACGTTCTCAACATATATTTTCCGTCTCCTCAATAAAGGTTAACGTCTGTTTCACACGGAGGAGAGAGAAAAGTAGAGAGAAAAGTCGAGTTCCCATCTCAAATTAGACGTGAGAT
The DNA here is from genome assembly GCA_034694305.1 of Protaphorura glebata. NCBI lineage: Eukaryota > Metazoa > Arthropoda > Collembola > Poduromorpha > Onychiuridae > Protaphorura > Protaphorura glebata. The sequence continues at coordinate 6,682 of JAQFYE010000453.1, forward strand.
GACCACTGATTTCCCCTCCTCCTCCTCCATCCTTCTCCAGCCTCTTTTAGACCTATTTGGACTTTCATTACTCAAATATCTATTATTTCTCTCCATTTCTTTCTTCCTTTCGACCCTTCTCATTCTCATCATTCTCATCATTCTCTCACTATCCACTATCCTCCCCACTTCATCCCCCACTTCCAGCCACCAAGACACAACCTATCATTTTCACTATCTTCCCCCCTTCCCCCTTTCATCATCATCCACTTCACTTTCACTTCCCACTACCACTTTTAATCTCTTCATAATAACTGGGCTAGGATTATTAGGGTAGACATGGCTAAATGTCCCCATGCCACTATGATACATCCCATTGATGGGGACTATTAGCCCGGCTTGCCCTACGTTGTCCTGTGGGTTCGGTTCCTCACACCTGAACTGACTGTGGTTGCTTAGAAGAGCTCTTTGTTCTCCAGTAATTTCTCTCCTAGGTATATCTTCTCTAGGCCAAATGGACAAGTCACCAATCCTCAACGTTAAATTTCCTATAAGATTCTATAAAAAATGTATATCTCCACCTTTTACCAACTCCCATATGTTCGGCTGCAAGGGAGTGAGGTCAAAAGGTCACCAAGTACCTCGAGAATTTATTTCTCGGCTGTGTGTTTGTTGTCTTCTCCTACCTGAGGCCAAGGGTTCAAGATATGGGAGTGAAATGCATCCCTTCACTTAGAACCTCCGATAGCTCAGTTGGTAGAGCGGTGGACTGTAGTTGGTTCGAAACAGAGATCCATAGGTCGCTGGTTCGAGTCCGGCTCGGGGGATAATTTTTTTCACAATTCGAATGCACCACTACGATTCGAAAATTGGAAGAGTGTTGTGCTAATTTAAACTATATAGTCAATAGAAGAATAGAACCTTACATTTTACATAGTTTTATTGAGTTAACGACGACGATGAATTGACTAACTTTCGTATTATGCGTAAAATGGATTTTGAAAAAACAAAATCTAGTCGACAATGATTAATGGATATTTTAAAATTATTCGTGTTTACAGCACTCCGATTTCAAATTCGAAATAAAATCAACATTTGATACTGTATTGTACGAGCTATGGAGTTGATGACTTTAAAAAATACAAGTCCAATCCAAAACTAATTTTGATTTATCTTTTGACAATTTAATGAATAAACACATACATTTAAGGACAACTGCACAGAGCGTGAATTACTATTCATTTTTTTTCGTCTAGAGAAGGTATCCCTAGTAGTGTGATATATAACCAGTGGAGAAAAGGTCTCTTTCAGAATCCTTAATCAGTGTAGGTCCAACCAAGGTATTGAACTCTACACAGCGAATCTATCATGTCGCAGTGGAGCTCGGCTGTTAGACTACACGATTACTATAAATTGTGAATTTAATTTGTACTACACAAAATTGTAATTGTGTATCTGGAAAGAAAAATCAATCGTATTGGCATTGGCGAATATTAATAGGTTCATTGCAACAGAGTCGTCGGAGTCGTAAAGGCAGCCATTCGTGTCACAGGAAGTTAGGGGTTCTATCGCTATTACTAATATGGTTTGGTAGGATACTTCAAAACAAGGCAATGGTCCTCTTGTTTACACCAGTTTACTTTGAAAAGTTGACCAAATTAAAAAAAACATTTATCTATCTTCAGCTTTTTCCAATGAACTTTCTCCTACTACTGTAAGACACGACACACGAGTGGATGCCATGCATATACCAAATCTATTATGAGAAATACCAGAATATACGGCTGCTTTCTGAGAAATCGTTACCACAACGTAGGAAACAATAATACCATGAATTTATTTGCGTACGTACCGCAGAGTTTGTAAATAAATACTCTGGATATTGTCCCAGGATGTCATTTCTCCTTTAGACCAGGAATAGAGAAAACATATCAAAATCCACCGATTGCAAACACAACCTAGGCTTCAGGCAGTTCTAATTCTTGGAATTTCTCCCGGGGTGTTTACATTGAAGCTTTGTTCTTATCCAACCAGTCCTTGTTTTTGGAACCACAGATGTATAGGTCGTTACTAATTCTTAGAAAATGCCGCAATTGAACTGAACCATGTGCGTAGAATGGTAATGTAATACCGCCTATTTGTTGCAAATTACTAGACATATCTATGAATTTGCCCTATTTTGTATAGCCAACGTCAGAGAATACAAGGATTGTCATTCTAGTTCGCTTTTAAGTGTTTGATTCTGCTCTGTTGAGAGGAACCGAAGCAAATCCACAACTAGACTGACGTTCATCCATCAAAAAGTGAGAGAAATTAGGATGGAGTGAAAGCATGAACTTTCCCTACCAACTTTCACTTTGGTGATGGAGACTGAGACTCTACTTTCTTTCCATCAAGTCAAAAAGTAAACAATTTGATTTACCTTGAGTTTGTTCTTGAGTGTTGAAGATTTTGTACGAGGGAGTTTTTGACTTTTCTTTTCTTTTTCTTTGTCCTTTTCACTCCCCTTGTTGTCAACGCCACCCTCTTGAGATCTCTTCAACAACTGAACACATACTTTCCCGTCGTTAGCCTCCCCTTCCGCCAGGTTTAAGGCTCTCTGTAAATATAAATAAATATTTGGTAACTCATTTCTTCCATAATTTGACAATTTTTCTACTAGGTAAGCTCATACTGGTCAAACAGAAATAGTTGAAGAGAATTTTTGCAAAAATTGTATCTCGAGAAAAGTGGTCCGATTTCTGGAGCAACCTGAACGTCTTGGTAATGTCAGTAATGCTTAGCTGTTGTCAAAACTGGTGACACTTGAGAGACAGGTCTCTTCAAGAGTTGTCGTTTTAATTCGGGAAATACTGCGTAATACCGTTTTTATTCCGCACTTGTTTTTCTAATCCCGAAACAATTCGTCTTATCAGATTGGGAGAAGTACGATACAAAAAAAAATCATCTGATACTTTATTAAACAACAAAGCGATAACGGTTGTTTGCTAAGACGGAAAATATGAATGGAAATATTTTTTATTTCTACACGTGCTTCGGCTTGGCCGATTTGGAAGGGCGGAACACCCATGAAGAAGAAAACAATACGTGACAAATGAGTGTAGCCATTCATTTTAAACGATCGTCATCGAGAATTGTGTAAGTCAAATTTCTGCTGAGGTGAGGGCTAAGGAGAGGACAAAATTGACTCATGTTTTTTAATGGACTCATTTTGAAATAAAAAACTGTTTTTCATATTATGAGGCCAACGTTTTGGCGTAAGTGTCATTGTGGTGTTAAGTAACTGCTGAGTGTTGACACTTTAGAGACAAGGAACAGGGACAAGTGCTGACAATTACAAGTCTCATTTGAGAGGAAGATAAAACCGCAGAGACTTACTTAGCGGCTTCTGAGCTACAAGAATAATTCAATTTCTATGTAATACGGATAAGATTTCCGTCGTGCCTCTTGACTTAACTCTTGTGTATCCTTCTCTTGAATAATTTAAACAAATTAGTCACGTAAAATTCATTATCAGTAGCACTAAAGGAAGAGTCGAATTTCTAGTTCTTAAACCACATCTCTTCTTATCCTGTCCACTTTAATATTCTTACATGTTTCAAAAGTCATTATTTCAACTACCACCCAGTAGTTAACTTGTCCATTCAATTTAATTAACAACTCAGCTAAATCCTTTCCTAGTCTTATCCACATATTTTGTCCTCCTTTTGAGAAGTACTTACAGTGTACGACATAAATAAATCAAATATGCTTTCTCCCGACAATAAACCAAACGAAAGTCAGCTTTTTCGGTGGAATTGTGGATTTCCGGTTTGTACACCGCATTAATTCCTTTGTCTCAGCCCAAAAATAGCATGAAATAAGTGTATATCATTCTGTGACCAACAATGCTCGGAATTATTTCTCCGAATGAATTGGATCAAATTCTTTGACTCGAACACAAAAATAACTAATATCTCAATTTCCGGACATCATTCTATTTTGACTCCGAATTTCAATAACATTTCTTGCAGTCGATCAAGAAAATGCATCTTCAGAGACAATACAAATCTAGTCACTATTTCATACTAAGTATTTACGAATTGTATGATGTTTAACACGTTACCAATCCGTCAGAGATCTCTCACCGCTAGGAAATAAATCTCATTCAGGCAATAATTTACACTTAGCTGAGCTTATTATCTTATAAGCATCCACATCCACCCAAGCCGCCAAAGCCCAATCAATTTATTTAAAAAAGGCCAGCGTTGGCACTTGACACCAACAAAATTCAAATATGTGGATGTGCATTCACAATGTACATGCATACATGCATGAGTAAGTACTACTTCGGATCCCAGCCTTGCCTTTAATCCTTTCTTCTAACCGATCCGACCATATATCATTATCACATATATGTATTCCGGCCAATCCGTAAAATTAAACAAGTAATGACTATACTGTGCGTGGAAATTTAAGATTAGCTCTACTGAGTCTTTTTTACCGATTAGGATACAGTTCCGGTAACTATTCCGGCAAAACCGTTTATATCGGTCAGCAGTAATTTTGACAAATATCTGTATCCTTATACCCTGAATCGGAAATGTATGAAAATCCCGATCTGGGGGAAATGACACACCTTTGAAATGATTTCTGTGAGAATTTAAAAAATATTAAATTGTAAGGGTCGGCGGTAACAGAGATGATATCTGAGACGACAGGATATGTCGACACACTAGTAAGATAAGTTGTAGCCGAACAAGTTTGAAGCCGTAGGAGTCTAATCATGAAGCGTCCGTCCGTACGCGTCCGCCGGCAAATCGTAATAGTCCAAGCGCTAATCTTCCCAGATCCAATAGACTTAATGAAATCTCTCTAACCCCTTGTGTTTCTCCTCAAGTCGTATGCAAATGAACTGAACCATGGATTATTACCTATGTTAGTTCTTGACTACAACAAGTCCTTACATGTATACATTTTTTACACTTTGTAGCCACAGCCACGGCAGACAGGCAACCACACCAGCCACCACTCCTTTCTTCCATCCCAAATATGGAAGATTCCAAACGGAGATGCAAATGTAGAGCTTCCTTCCCAGTCCATTCCATTGCCAAATTTAATAAAGAAAAAACGAATCAACTTATTCAGTAAAGCCAAGTAACCATAGGATATCCAACTTAAGGATGTTGCCCTACAGCTAAAACTCTCTCTGATTTAGACGTTCATTCACTGAATACTCAATCCACTGCTCAAATGTCCACAACAGAAACAGACGACTCATTTTACCTTTTCAATATTTTGATTCTTCTCAAATCTCTACCTACATTCTTATGATACCAATGAATGAATGAAAGAATGAATGATTCAAGACGGAATCAACTTGAACCTTAAGATGATGAATTCTTGAGAGCCCTTTTAATCATATCCTACTTTAAGTATTGTCGGTCATCGTTGTCAGTTAGATCTTCAGATAACCACTAACGCTAAGATGTTATCCGTAACACTTGATCTCATCTATTTATGAATCTTAGAAGTGTTTGCGCAGAAGAGGTTGAGATACTCGCACGGTAATGGAATGGACGCTTTGTTTGTTTGTTTGTCTTGCATTTAATCATACAGAGTACGGAACAACGAAGTTTGGGTTGGCATCTACTTTTCTGGCAATATCAACAAACCTTAAACTAATACCAGTCAGAAACCATTCAAGGATTCAAACTTCAAAGGTAGGCGCTAATTCGTATTAAACGGACACCCCCATTAATTGACATGCTATTTTATGCGTTGTTAAACATCCAAGTGTTTTCGTAAAGCAATGATTTAGTTTTATTATTTCCTCCGAAATGTGCCCCCAGTAGTAGGGAAAACCTGCAGGGACAAGTTTAATTACTATATATAACTATCTATATTTAATATTTATCCCAAACTATATGCAATCATCAATTAATTAACTCACCGAACGTTTTTTCTGTAACTTTTTTTTGCCGAGTCCATTCATTGATTACTGGAAATAAGTAGTATACCTACGTAAGTACGCTACCAATACCTACCTAGGTTAAAGAAACCTAACTGAGCCCAGTCTAGTATGGTACTTGAGCTAATGGGTAAATAATAGAATGTTTTATTTCCCACTTACAAGACGTTAACACCGTGTGGTGGTACTACGTTAATATTATGTCCTGCCAGGCCTGCAAAGGTAGTCAGTTATTTTGTTTTCGGCTTATTTAGTCACCCTTTTCTTTTGACTGGCCATAATCCACTGCTGACGGATACTGATGACTGGTGAGAAGTCATTATTAGTTAATGTTAATGTAATAGTAGAGTAGTTAAAGAGAAGGATAGGGTGGACAGGACGTTAATAATTTACTTGTCTTCCCACCTACTGAGATGAAGACAAAAATCTTGATCATAAAACTGGACAGGAATGTCAAATTATCAAATACATAAGGTCATATAAGTAATTACGTACTCACTAACACTACGACTACTACAACTACTACTCCTTTTTCACTTCAAATTATGTGAAGAAGGAATAATAAAAGTCTTCTAGTGTTGCACAATTTATGGATGTAACCATGTCTTTATAACTAAACGGATGGATGGAGGACGGGAGTCAGGGTAAGAAGTCCAGAAGGAAAAACGTTTAACTGGTTTATGAGCTCATTCATTCCTTATTTTATTTCATCTTGGATTGCCCTTCACACCACTACGAGCAAAAACTCTATTTTGCACTCAACAGAGTGATCCAAAATCACACCATAACATAAACTATGGTGAGGAATTCAATTCAATTCGGATAACCTTTAATTCAATCATTTACTGACCTTACGGGAAGTGCAAGACCGTCCAATTTTCCCGATTAAATTCACAGCTCTTTCAAAAAATTTGCGGGAAACTATGAAATTAACCGCCGATTGATATATCAACCGTTAGCCAAGCTGCCTTGACAGCCATTTCCTGTCTAGGTTAGCTCATGCTAGTTAGGAAATCAGAAAATTTGAAATTCAGTTACTTTGGTTCGTGGGGTCAACAAGTTGTCGTCCAACCTCCGTACGCCCCCATGTAAATTAAGCACCCACTGGAAAATCAAACAACTTTACGTTCCCAAAATTGAGTACGAGCTAACCTTAAATAGAGACGGTTGTCAAGGAACTTAGCTTTAACGACTTAATATTCGCGGTTCCAACCTTGGCTACTGGGTTACAGAATCTTCATCATTTTCTGGAAAATCAAGTCTGGTGAATCTAAATAGTGCACTTTTTTCGACCAGAAACATATGGTGAAATAACCGGACAATATCAGCAAGTCCATCGCAGCATGATGGTATGGTTGGCCCATTCTGTCTCGCTGTGCTGGGGTTCGATTCTTCGGACTTGCACTCCCGGTGGTTGTTTTAAAGAGGTTTTTTCCACTGGTTTTTCCTACTACTAGATGGTACCTACGTTGTACGTCTCTAGGCGAAATGGGAAGCAACCCAAAAATACGCGACGATGTTTGATTCGGCCTCAGCGTCTATGTCATTTAATGTGGGTGTATTTAATAATCGGAGCATATTGACATTTTTTGTAGACATTGGGTTGTTTTCCACTTCCCTCCGCACCGACGGCCGTATTAGAAAACTTACTACTTCTAAGAAATGAAGATATAAGAAATTGTAATCTTGGGTTAGTTAGAATCAAGAAATCATCTCGTATATCTCTGTGGCAATTTTTGATCCAGATTCTTGCAATTGAAACCTGTCAGTCTCATAAAATTGAATAGTGATTGAAATCTCTGCAATCTTTTATTGAACCCGACCGGCCATCGTACTATAAAATAGGTCCATACATGTAAATGTAGGTACATGTAATTGTGAATGTACAACAAGCCGGTTTAGGAGTGTCAACAACAATAATCTCCTAATTACTCGCCAAACTGAGTAGTGATTGAGCATAATGCGCATGTAACAGCACCTCATTATTCCCACCTACGTATGCAAACAAAAACAAACAACCATGGACATGGACCATAATGCAATTGAGAGAATCGAACAACAAACGGAACGGTATATAGAAGAAAAAAACGGTATATACGATAGAAATAAAGAACATTACAACAGATAGTGCATGCGAACTCCATAACTCTACCGCTTGAATGCTACTAATCAACGCCCATCCATCCAAAAATCCATACAACAAATGAAAACAATAGAACACACCTTGTCATCCCTATTTTAAATCATTTCCTTCTAAATCAAATGGTGATGAGCTAACAAGGAAACTAAGATTGACTCAGAAACCGGTATATTTCAGATACACTTTTTTGGTTGAAAAATTATGGTTCACTCCTAAATTTTTTAAACATTCCAGCGATACCGTTCTGGGTGGATTCCACTGATAATTCCAAAAAGTCCGAATGTGTGATTAGAATATTCCTGCCCAGGAGACTTTGACCTGAGTTTTACATGAATAATGGTTTCCTTGTAATCTAAATCTTTGTCAGATTTAATTGTTGAGGTTGAGCTAATTTGCTATTTCCTGAAATTGCTACCAAAGCTAACAAACTAAACGCATGTTTGTTTGAGAGTCAAGTGATCTATTCTGCCTGGGACTCATTTAAAAAAAATGGTACATTTGAAGAGTCATTTCACAAGGGAATTCAAAACAAACAGATTGACTTTCAAAACCAACTGTCGCTCTTTCAATTAGCCAAATATAAAACCCATTCATTTCACATGACATTCATTCGGGTTTCGGCATTCGGTTACCAATAGTTTCCATACATACGGTTACGGTATACGCACCTGCCACAGGCATTTTTAGCTAGTCGGATGTATTACATTACAAATGACAAATCCTGAATTGGCTATTATTGTTAACCTAACATGTATTGCATTAAGTCTGCCTGGGCCAAATACCGCAAATACCACTACAACTCATGCTACCACTACACTTATACCGCAATGCAATAAGTGGTAGTGGTAGTGTGGTAATGCGATGTGATTCTGTCAAGAACATGTAAAGGAAAACGACATACAAATTGAAAAATAATCACTGCCAAAAAGAACCACCTTGACAACATAACTTCCAATTGAGGAAAATACTAATTTTCTTCCCAACATGTCGTCCATTTCCATTCTAAGTTCTTTCTAAAGAAAAATTGACCTCCTTAGGCCAAGGCAAGCCTTAGGTGTATCCACGGTCCCCGATGTTTACCAAGCTGTACCTATTTGATTTACGTGCACCTGTACAGCATAGCATGCTTATTCCTAACATGCAAAAATCTATTCATCATCTTGGTTAGGTCAACTTAACACCTTGCACCAAAATATATGTATAGAACCACCTTATAGAAAATATACACCTTGCAAAAGTTAACCTAAGGTTAAATTCGGATGAATGACAGACACAGCTCTAATTTTTCTTATCGAAGCAAAACACATGGTAGCAGCGTCTTGAACACGAGAACGGCAGATTTAAACGTGAACTAATTAAATAATTGTTCAATGAATAACATGCGATGGAACCAGCTACCCAATTAACCCATTCACACTTAATTAACAGTGACGTCACGATGTGCATCACGTACCATGTGAAAATAAAAATATTAGAGGTTAACGATTCTCAAAATGTTACATCCTTGTAATATTATTTAAGATTCACGAATGCACGTGTTATGCATTTCTTTCGACATCATACCATACAGAATACAGACCGTAAAGGTTATGAAATTCGATACTGCTCATTTTAAATGTAACCGAATCCTCCATTAAGTTTAAGGAACTTCTCAAACCTCACCGACAATGCGAACAATCAACACGTGTTATTCAGAGCTTTGACATTTGCCTTGCCATGATGATATTTTTTTTATTTGCGTACTGCTGGTCATATTATGAAATTTTCCTTAAATCCTCTAGTACTATTGTTTCAAGTCAATTCAAATAGCCATAAATCATTTTTTTAAATTGTTCAGGAACGTGACTCTTTGTGTATCTTTTAATTTTCTTCCAAATGTGTTGGGCTATAGTTTTAGTTTAAACAAAGGTATCCGACAATCAGCTATGCCCAGAATGGTGTTCTATTGCAGAAGTTATTACAGAACAATTATCCTTGAAGGTAAAGATTTCGTTGGCCGGAAATTGGCAATTTTTCCTTGAATTTTCTAATTTACAGCACACAATTTTGTGTACGGTTATAACGTTAAATATTAGTTATTTCTCGTATAAAACAGTAAAATGTTGCTCGAAAAAACTTAAAAGTATTTCGGGTAACTTCATCAGTTTGTCATTAAATAAATCAGTGATCTGTGAATCCGGGCCACAATTAGCGGTTGAGAATTCTTTTATACAACATTTAGAAACGGTGTCCAAAATTTTTACACTAGAACTCCACATGAAATACTTTATCAAGTGTAACATGTTTATCGTTCCTTTGTCGAAATAACGTTATCTTGGATTGGACAATCGGAAATTTCAAGGGGTCGCGGTAACAGAATCGCCATAACGGAGTCTTGCACCACGTGAACTGGTCACCACTTTAAGCGGGAATACTTTGAACCCAATTGACCATTTGATTTAGCTTGAGCTTTTCGAGTTTAACAAATGGAGTTAGTGGGAAAGTAGTCGCAAGATTTGGAATTCGAACAAAGTCCAACACCGTGGACGAGTTTAACAACGGTTTTTCGAGTACGTAAGCCGGAACGTCACTGTCAACTGCGTATGATTAGTTAGTTAATTAGATTCCAAAACAAAGAATGATTTATATTGATAAACATACCGTTAAATCGTCGAAACTTTTGTAGGCAAGAATAGAGAAACCTTCAACAATGTCTTCTTCAGCGACAGGTTTCCTAGGTTTACGATTTTTCCTGGGTTTGACGGGTCGGGGCGGTTGGACTAAAGGGTCATCCAGGTCGTCTTCACCGTCGGCAGTTGACCTTCGCTCTCTCTCAACTTTCTCGGCTCTTTCTTTTCTCCGAGTTTGTTTATTAATACGATTTCTTCGACGGACCTCAGCACTCTCCATCGTAGCTCAAACCACCACACATAGTCAAATGTTTTATTGTTTCTCACCTACCGACCTCACTTTGAATACCAATTTACCAATGACCAATTAGAAGAGTCAGTCCGCCATTCCTACTACTAGGGTCAACGGTCCACGATTCCCCCCTCACGCGCCTTTCTTCCTTCCAACAAACAAACACTCACAGATGACGGACTTGACCTCCGAATTTAATTTAGTAATTAATCTGTCATCACTCAATTCCTACTACTACGGTTAACCAACGGCCAGTCAGCGGTCACGGTTCTACCTTGCGACCAAGGTTCGTATTTATTTTCATCAAACACATTTAATTTCGTAATTACTCAGGGATGGTTAACAATCTCAATTTTTCTTTGACGATTTCATTTCACATTTAAAACACTGATGATTTTCGGATTTCTTTTATTATTTCTGAGTGTCACTTATTTTTACACACCTCAATCAATCGGCCATTCTTTCTTACTACTAGGGTCAACACTCTGAGATTGTTATTCCTTCCGGTGATTTGTTTCCATTTGCTCAAGAACACTTGTAATCATTCAATTGAATGTTTTGATTATACCAACTTTAACTTTCTTTTCTTGGAATTGATTAATTCGTCAATTATTCCTCTATTCCTACTATTAGGGTCACATTTATTGATGTTGAACACTTTAGATGTTTTGTTTTTATTGTAGGAATGGAATACCGACGGACATCTGACTTTTCTAATTTCCTGTCATTCCTATATGTATGATCTTATGACGGTTTTGACGGTTTTGTCCTTCTCACCGATAGTTTTTTGTTATGATTGTTCTTTTTCACAGTTAGTTGGAACACTGAAGATATTATTTAGTCCCATCCGTCCAACATAAGAAAATTCAATGGAAGTAATAATTCGAAGGGAGAAATTCCTCCTAGTGAACGAAGAGAACACAGGGAGAATCAGAATCAGAGAAATTTTGGTAGGTTTGCGTAGTACGCAGCCAGTCCGGGCACATCCACGGCCACGATTTTATTCCAAAAAACTAAGGCTTCTATAGAGAAGTGAGTCTCTTATGGGAAAAAGCACAAGGAATAGGAATACCAATGGCATTACCCGACGAACGAACCTCTACTTCGGCGACTATACCCTCCGACCTAACAACTTAGCCCAAAAACATAGATGTTCAAGTCATCCAAATATTATTTTAATCGGTAAAACGATGCCCGATACCCTTACACATATTTACCAACACTTATACCAACATTTTACCTAAATACCTACATATAAGTCCATTCCAATGTTCTATTACAAAAACCTTAGCAATTAAATACCTAAACTTCATTAATAGATACCTAACATGAGGTTAACATAGAAAAACACTTATAAGATATTATGCCCTTCCATATGGTTAGCCAGTGTTGGGAAAATTCAGTATAGTAGGTATGATGTACGTATACTTTGTAACTTTTTTGTACAACATGTTCTATGTTATATTGAACAACCAAGGATGGAAGCAGATGATAATGTAGTATGTAGTGTAATGTAGTGAGGAGATATTATGTTGGATAGGGTCTTAGTATTTAGTATTAGCATTATAACATGGGTTTTTTTGGGATATGGATGGATTGGATTGGATTGCATATATGATATGATGTGTATGACTTGTGTTAAAGTTGGTAAAAGATGATATTTAGCCGGTAATTACAGGTATAAGTTATGCACTTCCACTGGAGTATGAGAGAAAAAAAAGTGGCCGCGTGTAATGAATCGCTGATTGCTCTTGGCTACTTGGTGTGGTCTAACCACATACTACATGTACAGTGTACTACTTTGATTTATATCTAGATTTAATTAAACATAATAATTTATCATGTATGAGTCACCGGAAGGGTGAAATAAAAAATTATATTATTTAGATAGAAAAATGGCGGATGGACGCGAAGGATTTGAAAGAGGGGTCAGATTCCCGCCAAGATTCGTGTAGACTGGGTCCAGTGCTTTCTATGGTTACTTCACTCTACCTACCGTCATAGAGTCAATAATTAGTTGCATTGTTATCCAATTATGAGAAATCGGCGGGAAAAAGACAAAACAGAAGTCAGTGTCACTTATAGGCTTAACCCAAGAGGTCCAATCATGTAATCGCGTCACTAATGTCAGCAGTGTATTTATGGATTTGTGAGTCGTCCGTCAGAGGTTGACTTCACCTAGAGCAAAGTTAAAATACTTGAGGTCATTCATCAACTTCTGACCTTAATTTCTACACCGCCGCATGTCATATGAGAAAGGTGGAACTTGGTGCACCGATTCAGTTTGAAATCTTTTGATTAACACCAAGATAAATAAAACAATATTCCTTATAGGTAGGCCAGTACTGAAAATAATTTTCAAACTCTCCATTTCTGCAACATCAATATGAAGTGCATGGATTGCATGAGGCATTTTTGACCTCTGGAGTCATTTTATAAACAACGAGGTGCACATAGGAGAAACCTATTTCCCATTCACTTCTTCAGCACCTGCCGAAAAATATCAACTCGTTGTAGTCAGTACTGGCCAACCTAGAGGAGAGCGTAGTCAAGCTTCCTTGATTAACACCTTGAACTTGTCATTTTTATACTCGTTAAAGTTAAATTCCTCAGTTCTGGTGACCGACCCTTGTCACCCAAATACGAGACACTAATTGTAGTAAACACAAGCAAAGAAATAGATAGTATATTTTCTGCACCAGTTTGTAGTCATTTCTGGTTAGGACCTTCAAACATTGGTCATCAGGAGGTGTGAAAGTGCCAATTCGACAGACTACGTAAACCTCCTCGCAGGTGACATACCTGCCATGTCCTGCCTCACAAAAATCAAGCCCATATGAACATCGTCTTACCATTTATGATGTACCTCTTCAAGTTTCAGTTCCAAAATTATAATTGTCAAAAATTTGAATAGCTGTCCTGTGTACGGATCCGTCACCAATCAGTATAACCCGTCTCAGCACTATTTAATTAAGAGTCCAGGTGCCAGTTAGTAGTATTAGTGTCGAAACTGTCGTGGAACGACCAGATACATATCACTAGAGCTTACCATATACGCCGTAAAGTCGTGACCACCTGTCTTAGGCGACCTAAGCAAAAAGTCTAGTCGCAACGGACAATTTCGACTATGGAGTATCTTAAAATACAACGAACCACCATACCTAACGGAATGGACCATCGACATCTTAAAATATAAAGTAATTATCGAATGAGAATGACACTCCATTTTTCACAGCGACTTTCGTTTCATTTTAATTGGGTCTCAGATGAGAGAATTCTGCTGTTGACTGATTTATCATTCTCTCCTGCAGTACAATACAATATACTTAAATTCTAATCAGCGCCAATGCTCGCCTCGAAATTCCCCGCAATATAGTACGTTGAATTTATCCATCAGTCTTTTTAAGAGCTAAGTCTCGTCGGCAAGTTTTAAACGCTAAGATATACATTTCATGATGGATTGATGCGTGTGGATTCTTACATTTTCAACGAGCTGGCAATTGTAGCCGAAGAAGTCAATAAGTTAGTAAGTTGTCACCAATATGGCGAGTTCAAGTAACCAACTCTACAGCGTTTTAAAGACGTCACCGAAAATCCAACCAATATTTTACATCACTGATGACAAACTCGGTTCTAATTTTATTTAATTTTGATGATTTCAGGCTCTTTTTGGGTTAATGTAACTACCGGATACTTCTCTTTCTAGCAGGGGTAAGCGACTTTCGAGATTGAAAGTTAGTTAATAGCTTTGATTACATCAGGAATTTCAGAATAAACTGTTTTGAACAGTCAGACATTAATTTGTTACTTGTTAAGTGCTATAAATGGCTGTCGGATGGAATTATATAATATTTAGCGTACTAATTCCACTTGTTGATGCGGAAATCGAGCAGGCCGTCTAAGGACAAAATCGACAAGAATGCTAATTAATTTTTCATTTTCCTTATTAGACCCTGGGATTACCCTTCAAATGCTAGATCATACCACAAAAATTGTAATGTAGAAAATATAATGCACTAATAATAATGTGAAATGAATCACTAACAATAAGATGCCATTATTAAGAAAATTATGTAAAATGTAAACACGTTGCACTGGTTGTGTACAGTTAATAGCCGATTAGAAGCCTGGGCCTAATGAAAACAAGACGGAATTAGAAACACGGCAACTCTTCTGTCTTTCACAGTTCTATCGAAATAGGTACTACCTGGCATCCAATCGGTCATTCATGAATCATAAAGTCCATTGTTGCAGTCAATATGGCGGCCAACTTTTTTTTGGACAAACTGGGAAACAAAAAATTAATGGAAAGTTTAGGAAATATTTCCGTTCTCCTCAAGTTTGATGAAGTTAGTTTTGTGAATATTCAACACCATTTAACACGTACGTATATCTCACTATTTCTGAAGTACTATCGTACAGCATAGCATGGTGAAATGGTCAAATGCTTATGAATTGAATTGTTCAGAATAAATGCTCAGAGATCCAATTTGAATTTCACACGTGCAGTGAAGACTTCCTGAATTCTTCCTCAGATTTGTAAAATACTATCATGCAGGAAGAAAGTCTTGTACAGAGTTTCAATTACAATGAAATTGGAATTCTTCAGAAATTGGAAAGAAAAGTTGAGGAAGTAAAGTTGACATTCAAACATTTCAGACTTTTGAAAGTAACAAGGTGACAATTTATGTTAAAATGAGATCCATTCAAAAAGCAAGAAAGTCCAGGTTCAATAATTTTCGTAAGCACACGTAGTAGTGGAATGTGTTGTCGGTAAAACCTTTAACTCCCCGAATTTTTTGAAACATTCCAAATAAAAATGAACCACTCCAACATTTTCCTTGTATGAATAACATACTTGCGAAAATTACAATCCATATGAATTCCATTCATAAAATAGATAGTAGGTCGGATGAATGACTTTCAGATTCTTGTAAAATATCCAGAGAATCCAGACGTTGACCCCATACTTGTATAACGTATGAATAGCAGGTGAATGAAAGAAATAGAAAACCTTACCGGATTCGGGCTCCATACTTTACTAGAGCTTGAACCAGTTCTATTTTAGATGAAAAATGACATAAATGAGCACGGATTTGACAACATTAATTAAAAACTCATGTCTTGTAGGTCGAAAATGAATGTTAAAGTCAGAGTCAGACTACATTTAACTCGACGCATAAATTAGAGTATTACATCTTAGTTCCTCTTAACATTGTCGAGTTTCAAACTCAATAAGAAATTAAACGTAAACATTTTAAATCATTCTTGGCACCGAGTTTACTTTTGCATCATTCTTTAAATGCATATAATATTGGAGTTTTAGTGCATTAATTTTTCTGTTCCCCGGCTTCGCTATTGCAAATAATCTTGAATTGAATCGGACCATAAAATAAATCTATGAAAACTTGAAGACTTTAACCCACGGCAGGACAAGTTCGGGTCTGGATAATTCAAATTCAATGTAGAAATGAAATGTTTACTTGACTGACTGAACAGACCTAATAAACAATACAAGCCTTGTTATTTTTTGCTGGATTTAATAAGTACATATTTTAACTCCGGAGCTTCCACTACTTAAAATTTTCTCCAAAATTAATAATAAAATTAATAATTTATTAATAACATAATAAAATTATGGACATAATGCAATTAACGTGTGAATTAATTTAAGTACTGATGATCATAGTTGAAATGAACCGGTATTGGACAAGAATAATTGAAAGTGCATATTTTTTGAAACACGAATAAATATTTATTCCAAAACCACAAATTTACCTGGCTGTGAAGAAGATTTATAGTTTATCATCAATAATAACACGAGAAAAACTCCCAAGTCAAGACAAGCAGAAAAGATGACTAAAAGTAATTCTTAAATACTAATGCGGGTACGACAAAAATAAAAACAACATACCGTTAAAATTTAATTAGAACAAAAAGTCCTTGAAATGTTCGAAGAAAGGTTTCCAATATTCTTAAAAGTCTTTGCGTATAATGAACTAAGGGGCCAATCTAGGCCAGGGGTTTTTATATTATGGTGTAGGGACGCTCTAAATCGATTTTTACGGTATTCATTTAAATTAACAACTATACTTAAATTATACAAAACAAGGTATCAATATGCGTGCTTGTCCGAAGACTTGTCACTACGACAAAAATAAAACGGTAATAATTTGCGAAATTTCGGTACAAAAATAAATATTATCAAAAATAACATTTTCTATAATTAAAACAAGTTTTTGAATTTTTTTTTGGTACAAATCTTTGACTTTCATCGTTTTGTGTTCACATAGGCTTTGTAGAAGAATTGGATAAACAACATACAGTAAGTGAAATACATGAATAGACCAATATTGATGTGATTGTATGAAACGAGACAATCATGGCCTTGGGTCTTCATCGTGTAAGCATACAAATTTATCATCACACCGATCACCATTTGAAGTAATTGGAGTGTGGTTATAATCATCGGCACGAGTCTTGGGAGTCTGATTCCAAGGGTCTGTAAAATAGTCAAGTCAACAGATTAGTCAATCATTAAATATACATATGTACGTATGAACAAATACTCATGTCTCAGAGTTACAAAACTCTCTTTAAGAAATAAATGACGGGGTAATAAATTATTCATTAATCATCCCATGGCCCTGACCGGGTCAAAAGACTCACACTCATTCGAGGCCTAAATATGACACGATTATCTATAATTAGGATTTTCATGAAACAAATCTTTAGACATTAAACTCTGCGTAGTAAGACGCAAGACTTTACCAATGAATAATGGATGTTTCAGGTCCGAACTTTGGAATTACCGTGAATGACCGATTGAAAACCTGGGATCAAATAAAAACCGGATCACGGGATAAGTTGTTCCAAAAGTTCGGGTGGTTCACGTTGACCCAGTTGCTTAATTAGAAACCGGGTCACGTGGAATCGATTTTAAATAGAAACCCAATCGGTCATTTACGGTACACATCATACACTCCCTGTATCGAACACTCCTTTAACTGAAATGTGCTATCGCTCCTGTCGTTATGCTCGATCATTACCGATCCTTTACCTGACCAATTTTACTATAATTTTACGGAATCCCAATATAACGTACTACTTTTAGACATAAAAATAAGTACGTTATACGGAAAGTTCGCTAAATCGCGACTTCGCTGCGCATTTAACAAATTCAATATACGGAGAGACAAACGTGTGTCAAAAACTCCCGTCAATCACGATGTATTGCATGTATTGCATGAATCCGCAGGATTCATAGAATTTCGTCAGATTTACTCTTAATTTGTGATCTTACGATTAGATCTGCGGAAATCTGAATCTGATATCAAATACTGTTACCAGATATTTGATTTGGTCAGATAATTGGCAAAAAAACATACTCGAATTGTATCATATTCTCATTGATTCACTAATTTCCAAAATAGTCATCGACACGACGACTTGCCTTTAACAAAATTCCAAATTGGATCCCATAACCGGCAGTATATTTTTAATTCCTGCCGTATAATTAATTTGATGTTCTGATTGCGAGAATATTCATACCAATCTCAGGAAACTAATAAAGTTACGTTTTATAGTTGAGATGCACGATTCTTTTTTCCTGGTGCTATTTCCAAATTATTATTTTCAATTTTATTGTGGGTTTTTCTCTCATAATGTCAGTATATTTTTTTTAAATTTTTAGTACCACATTTTTAAGTTGTACGTTACGAAACCAAAGAGTAAGAGCAAAGTGCATAAAAATATTAAAGTTATTACGGATTCCGAAGTGCTTGTCAGAATGTGACAGGTAGCTATTAATAATTTTATTCCCGTTTGAGAAACCACATGGAGCGGAACGAAACGGATTGAAGAATTCACAAATTGAATTTTCACCAAACGCAGACCTGAGTAGATGGATGTAGAACTAAATCGTTAAAAGTTTCAAATAAATGCATCCCGGACTCAATTTTTCTTGTCAGAGTCAGAGTCAGAGTACTTGAAACGGAAACTTTCTTTCTTTTTGTTCAGAATCAAATCACACTTTTCTGACATTTCCTTCATGCCTCTGTGATTTGATGACTCGACGGACTCGGGTGTAATTGGCGAGCTCAGATTGCTTAGGTTTGTGTGGGTCACAGACCGGAAACATTGCATTGCATCGGTTATTAATACCACAAACAATACAGAGAAAAATATTCCAGGATTTCTGTAAAGTTAAAACTGTAAAATAATTCTCCGAATGAAACCATTAATATTTTGCAACGAAAGATACGAAATCGTTCTATGATTTTTGAGTGAAATAAATTGCAAAATATTAAAATTGGTCAACATTGTATTGTGGTTGAGTTTGAATCTTTCAACGACATGCATGAAACACTAATCACTTTGTAATATTATTAATAAAAATGTTTAACATTGACTTATTAAATTTACCTTGAAGGTGTAGTAGGTGTACATGAAGGAATGGATAAAATAATTCATGACCACAAACCATTTGGCAGGGGAAATGTACTCGCCGTAAGAATACCAGGTGTATAACAATACAGTTATGTGATGATACCTGTTGTAAGACAAAAAACAATTAATTCGGCCTGAAATTCGGGTGAAAAATTCAAATCGGTTTAAAATCATCGGAATTAACCAAATTCAAGTCTCTCCCGTTCACGAATATAGTTATTTATTCCGTGCTATATCTGATTTTATAGAAATCGGGTTGGTCTTAGAAAATAGTACGAATAGCTGAAAAGTTAGACTAATTCACATTAACGAATATTTAGTCAAGATCACTGTGAAATTGTACATTTTCCCGGTTAAAAAATTACATTTCTTTTCATAAAAAAATACACCCACATTAATTGACATAGCCGATGAGGCCGAATCAAACATCATCGCGTATTTTTTGGTTGCTTCCCATCTGGCCTAGAGACGTACAACGTAGGTACCATCTAGTAGTAGGAAAAACCAGTGTAAAAAACCTCTTTAAAGCAACCACCGGGAATGCAAGTCCGAGGAATCGAACCCCAGCACAGCGAGACGGAATGGGCCAACCATACCATCATGCTGCAATGGACTTGCTCGTTCCTTTTCATATGTGAGACATTCTTTGTAAAATATTCCTGATATTTTAAAAATGGTTGAGAAAAAGTCTACAATTTTTTCAGCCGATGGATTGTCGTAGGTTTTATAACCAATCTCAATTTTAAATCTCAATAACATCCCGCAGCAGTCAATCTCGGTTTCGGGCAAACAATGAAATGTCCCGATAATTGTAGGCAGAACTATACGGAGGAAACGCATGGAGAGAATATTGAGATAGATTTCGTGACTTGTTGCCATTCCCATTGCAAATCCTGCCTACTCTGAGTCACCAGCAATTATAATGTCACTAATTTTTGCGAAAGTAATAATTTCATAACTTTTATTTAAAATCAAACCTTAAACAAATTCTATTTTGTAATTTTCTCCGGAAACAGTTAAAAACTTCATAAATTATTTGACAATGACAATGACAACCTATAATTTGGGTATCGTATATCTTAAACCGGCATCAGCGTGCGCGTAGTATTCGTGTGAGATTACAAAAGAAAATTATGCACATAATAATATTCACGAGGTACGAAACCGCTTCTGTACATATACATATAGGCTTCGTGAACAATAAATAGTTTTTTGTTGACTTGGATTTGGTTATTAAAATTGTGATATATTACTTATCATGGAGAATTAATTATTTATTTACCAGTGGAGAAAGAGAAGCGGTCGTTTCCTCAGAATGATGAAGGAAGTGTCTCCAAGTTCGACGACTTTCGATAATACGAACAACCATGCCCAAAATGCTGACCCAGGCGAAATGTCATCGCTAATCAAAATCAAAATTCATATAAATAAATCAAATCCAGATAATAATACGGCTACGGCCAGCTCTCCATACCGGTAATTATGCGCTAATCATCTGGTTTGGATACCGCCGTATCGTATTCGTAATTCTCTTATGGACTAGAAAGTTTACGCTCCTTATATCGCACAAAACGCAGCCATAAAGTAAATGGCGCTTATATTTCGTATAATTTTGCAGGAGTTGACAATTTCTTACATCGTTTTCAGATAAATCTGTAAGAACACTTTTTCATGGCCGATAAGGGCGCCGACGCCACTTTTTTTTGCCATTCTCGGAATATTAGAGAGTGGGTTGAAGTTACCACTATTTTAAATGTTGGAGTAGAAATCCTGGGCAAATTCTAATTTTTAAAAGTACACCCGGGGCCGTATTCCAAAATTTTCTATACTTTTTTTGGGAAGTTAAGTGTAAAGCCTAAAATGGAGGTATAAAATTATCTGAGAAAATCAATAGCTACGAAAATTTCATTGAAGTTGTAGAACGACTAGTAAGAATTTGGCTCAATGGCATTCGACGGCCATTTTTAAGGGACCGCGTTCGTGAGAATGTATTTGTATAAAAATGAATAAAATTGACAAAGTTGACCTTTGTGACACTTACCATGTAGAACAAATGGTATGATACAGGCCATTGTCTATGCTGAGTGCATAGTACATCTCCGGAATCACTTTTAAACTCCCACTTATACTGAAGACAGAGAGCAAACTATTCCAGAGAAAGAGTGCAATTTTTAAATTGTAACTATTTCTTTTTTGCATAAAATACTTTCCAATCCCAATCGCTGCCAAATAACCAATCACAATGTAGACAGACACAATCCAATTCTCGTTCATCCATTTCTGTTTGTCCCTGTAGTCAAAATTTAGGATGGTCTTGATGCTCATTTTCTCCAAAGGGTCAACTGATGACTGGGAATTTGGGGAAAGGGTTAGAAGAAATCACTGAGAGGAATTTGTATTTTAAAAAACCATATGGATGAGCGTAGTAGTAAAACGTTAACAACGTTAATACCAAATACCACTACTACTGGTTGATGAAATGTCTTGTCCGTTTCTTCTGGTTTGTTGTCTACGTATAAGAAGAAGACGTTATAGAGCCCAAGAAGACCCAGAACAGGTTCCTTGACATTCTTTTTAACTCTTCAGGTGTACAAGAAGTACAGAGATCTTTAAATCTTTCCTCATGTCCTCCTCCTCATCCCTTCAAACAAAATCTCCTCTCACCTTACAAACCATTAACCAAAAGCCAAATAATCCAATATCTATCCACATAGCTAAAGAATGACAGATCTTAAATGCTAGTAGCTGTCTAGTAGTCGCTCCCATGTCTAACCTCCACTAAAGAAAGGGGTTCGAACCAAAAAAATGTCTCACAAGTAAAGACAAGGGACATTTATCAATTCATTCCGTGGAATCTGATCCATTCAACACCCATCAAATGTTGGCAATGGCGATTTTTTTTTTAGGCGTCCAACTTATTCCATCACGTTGCCGATTCAATTCCAATTTGAGAATACAAACTATGGTCCTCAATGGTATAATTCCAGGAAATTCTAATCAATTGAGGTATTTTTGTCCCAATCAATGATGTAAAGAATGAATTGTAAAATCAACAAGGTATAGAGCGAAAAGTTCACTCGAAGAATTTCCCTTGTGAATTGTGATGATAATTCCATCCTATTGTTTTCTCCATTCATTAAGCACTGACATGGGTTAAACTCAAAGGCTAAGCTCATTAAACCCGACCACTGTTTTGGGTCAACATATATATCAAAATCAATCTCAGCGTCCTAACCTATAATCAAGCTTTCACTTCCATCCTAATCTGGACAGATATTTTATTTAATATAATTTCGAAGCACCCTATTAACTCCTGGTACCCAAACCAGAGTACGTTTAGATAAGTTCTTTTATGATTTTCAGATTAAACTGTTATCAATGGGTCTTCGATAGCGTCAATACAGAGAGAGTTGAGTGTACTAAGCCTGATTAAAATCTGACATGCGAACTAAGGATAAGTAGATGTGACTGACGATCCAATTTAATTAAATGGGTCTAGTTGACCCAATTAAAGCGTATTATTTCCGGGCCTCCTGATATGTGTGTTAGTGAAGACAAGTTCAATGGTTGGAGTGTTGAGGTTTCGTTTGAGGGTGCGTGCGTGATTTGCGTAAACTTACCTTGGTTAAACCACGAACCATGCAAGACCAACCACATCATCCATGTAGTCAGTCCAAAAGAAAACTAGCCCAGAGTCAAAGTCCACAAACCAACATTTAACCCCACTTGGATGAATAGGGTTAACAACAGTTCCGGTTCTACGAATCTTTCTGCAGAATCGGCCAAAATTGGCCAGATTATTACAAGGTCGAGCCATTTTTTACGTCTAAGTTGATCTTGCTCGGAATAATTAAGGACTGCTTCTGACGGCTCGATTTTGATATAATTGTTCATAATTTTGCAGCAATTACCTTAGAAAACATCCATTTTGCCATGTTTTTTTTCCACTAGTAAGTCAATATCTCAGAAATGAATTCCGGGTGGGCAAAATCCTTGTCAATTTTTATTTTGTTTATTTTTATTTAGCCGAGTTGACCAATTCCAAGAACCGCCACTATGTAGTTAATAAGTAGTATAAAAAGTAGTGACAGTAGCTAAAGGAATCCATACAAGAATATTATATGATATGACTTCATTTCTAACCCTTGCAATGCAATGCAATGGAATTGCAATTGCTGTTCTTTATATTATAATCCCATAATATTATAACAATATAATCCAATAGAGAGATTTCTGCACGCTTGGCTTTGCAGATTGTATTTCTGTGCTATAGCTATGGAATGAGAAGAATGCGACGTAAACTAAGCTCAGCTTGGCAGATACGTGTTAATTGAACACAAATGTATATATTGTGTATTGTGAATTGTGTGCTTCCCTTGTCATTTATGTCACCTGTTTTTCCTTACGAATGTCAATTTCAAGCATTGTAATTATTAAATCCATGCGTGCCGAAAGAAATGAGAAAACTTCTTCAGTTCTTCCCATGTTTGGGAAATATTGCAAGAATTTTCATGTGCAACGAAAGCCTTTCTGCCAGGCTGTCTAGGATTCCTCAAAATAGTCGATGGAAATCATGTGCCATTTTGCAAATCTCTAAAGATTAATTTTGTTATAGAAAAAATCGCAGTGTGCTTCTTATGTGGATGGATAATGTCCCGACCTTGCCAATATTATATCAATATAAATTCAAATCTGTGACTTGAGTTCGAAAATAGAATCGGATTTCATAGATTTGTGCTGTCAGGTCAAAAACAATTTTAGAGAGTAGGGAACAGTACGGTAAAGTTGTTTCGGACAGTTTTAGTTGCTACAAGTTACTCCTTTAGGTTTTCTGAACCAAATGCGCAAATGCAATATTTTCTATCACAATTGTATACTAATAGCCTTTGTCTGCTTTGCTAAAATGGATGAGCTGTTAGAAATATGAACTAATTTAGAGAGTTGGATGGATTGTACGAAACAAAGGATTCAAATGTATAATTTATTAAAAACAAGTCCTCTCTTTAATTCAACTGTTTCATTGAGTCTAAATACTTTTGTGAAAAAAATTGATTGGTCGATTACATACATATATGTACAAGTGGTCTTAGTTTCATAAGTATACGATCCTTAGCTCAGTTGATTTTGTTCATTCGAACTTCGTACCATGGAAGCAAATTGACTGTTCGTTTGTTGAATGAGTTTGGAAGGAACGCCGTCTTCAACGAGTTGTCCATTATCCAGTACTAGTACTCGATCTCCGTCCACGATTGTGTCCAATCGATGCTGTCGAAAATGAAACAAAATTACAATACATTCAATTCGACGAAATAAGATAATACTGTAATGGTGGTAAAACGTTGATTATATTTGGCGTAAGATCACAAATACGAACGCCGGTTTTAAGTAATTCTTTGTGACTTGAAAAACAATGTCTCAATTCAAGTTGTGAGCTCTGAGATGGTATTTGAGTTTCTAAAATGCAGCATGGCGAGGAAGCTAGCACAAGTTATACCACAGCATATCTCGCAATCCTTGTTACGTGTAAGTATGTATGTATATTAAGGAGGAGGTCTAGGGGAACAGTAAGGTACTGCCAAGCCTTCTAAACCATGCCGACTAAGCCAGTGGTGGCCCATGATCCTTGTTACATAGAGTTATCGTTCATTCGTACGAGTATAGTAAAACTTACCGCTATCGTTAAAACGGTGGATTCCTTGAAGACTTCTTTGACGACTTGAAGAAGTGTTCGTTCAGTTTGCAAATCTACAGAACTCGTCGCTTCATCCATGATGATTAGTTTGGATTTGTGTAAAATTGCTCTAGCCAATCCTAGGAGTTGTTTCTGACCAGCACTAAAATTGGACCCTCCGTCCTTCACATCAGCGTCTGAACAATAAAATGTACACCGATTGGAAAATAATTTCGAAAGTAATATTATTTATTTGGAGAACTGCTTCCTTTATTAGTTTCGGTGAATAAAGTTTCATAGATGAGACAATTGGTGTCAATATTGTCGAAATATTTAGAACTTACATAATTGGCCTGGCATCTCATCTATTGTATCCTTCATCTGAGATAATTCGAGAGCTCTCCAAATATCCGGATCGGCAACTTTGCCCTCCGGATCCAAATTGAATCGAATGGTCCCACTGAATAAAATATTCTCTTGAGGGATGATTGAAAGACTTGAGCGAAGTCTGAGGAGAGGAATACTGTGAATGTCAATGCCATCTATCTGTATCTTCCCATGAGCCACATCTGACATCCGGAAAAGGGCCATAAGGAGAGATGATTTTCCACTACCAGACCGCCCACAGAGACCGACCTTTTGCTTCGGGGTCACACTCACATTCAAATTGGTGATAATGAGAGGTCGATCTAGACCGTACTGAACAGACACATTCTCAAAGAGCACTTCACCATTAGATGGCCAATCCTTAGGGAGTGACCCATCTGAGCTCCCGCCATCTTCCGAACCACTCCCATAGTCTTCGATGTCAAGCTCAGCATAGCGATCAATTCGTTCAACTGAATTCATGAACATTTCAACTTCCGCCAAAAATTTGACGACCCAATTTAAGTAGACTGGGACTAAGAGTGTGTAGTTAATTGCCAAACCAACCATGGACGGAGTCACAACGTCAGGGTACAAATGAGAGGACACCATTGAAACTAAAGTTGCCAGGAACACAATTACGCTTCCCAAGTAATCCTGTCGAAAATAATTAAAGATGGCGAAATTATTTTCGCTTCTATGGCTGTATAGACAAATCTCGGTATATCATACCGGAGATCTCTTTTAATCGAGCTACATTATGTATAGTTAAGGCAACTAACCAATGATATGCTGAGCCATCTGTTTCCAACGTTCATGAACATGGACGCTCTGTTATTCATGTCAATTTTTGTCAACATTTGGTTTGTGAACCTCCGTTGTTCCTTGTACGCTCGAATTGTGGAAAGTCCCTCCAAACTTTCATGGAAATGGGAGTAGATAGGCCCTCGGGAAATTGCTTCTATTCTTTGGAGCTCTCTGAAAATATTTATTTTGTTTCAATACGAGATCGATTTTGGCCAAATAAAATAAACACTCTCACCTGGAGGAAAATCTGTAAAATCGCTGTATAAAGTAATAAATGGCCACAACCGGTAAAACGACGACGAGGAACCATGGGTTCACAATGGCGTTTACGATGATGGCAGACACACAAAGGAAAACGAACTGCAGGAACCGTTGCATGGAGATACATAGTTTCTGAAAAACATTGGAAATTTTATTGTTCGTCATTACGGTTTAATTATTATGATTAGGGTTCATGTGCGTAGATGGACAGTCCCGCATTGTGCCGCTCTATGTCGAATAGGGACAATTTTGTTACTAAATTCTGTCTAATTTCAAAAACATTTTAAAGTAAAATCGGTAGAAATATTTTTTCAGGAAAATGAAAATGAAAATATTACGAACACTCTATCTGACTTACTCTATCCACAACAGCAATATCTGATGAAAAACGATTGATGATTCTCCCAATCGGTGTACTGTCAAAGAATCTCATTGGACACCGAACAATGCGATTCAACATTTTGCTATGTAATATCTCCCGAGAATTTGCTCCAGCTTGTTTCCCAATCAGATTTGAAAGAAGTGATACAATGACAGTGACGATACTGAGAATGACGTAAATATTGAAATAGTGAGACATGACATCATCATACTCTTCATCTGTACTCTTGTGCACTTCATCACTCCATTCTTTGAGCCAAAAATTAGTATAAACTCTGACAACTTCATAACCAATAGAAAAGAACAAATAAACAAAGCTTAGGACAGTCCCACAAGCAGCAATATAGGATTGGTACACTGCCATTGGTATTGTTCCATATTCTCTCTCATCTTGACTGTGTTCTCGGTTCAATAAGGATTCTTCCGCACCTAAGATTGAAAAATTAATTTACTACAACACTAATTCCTAGAATCACACATCTTAATCAACTTACCGTCCCCATCGTCCTCCGGAACTTCCACATCACTGCTGACTGCCGAGGTCGTTGAAATTAATCGCTGGGCTGGTGGAGGTGGTAACGGAAGTTTCTCCAATTCAGTCGCCGATGAGCCAATGGAATTTAGTGGTTTTGTCGCCGATAGTGCCTTCCTATAATTCAAATCCGAGCCGTGCGTTAGCACAAAACTTCTGGAGAAGTCATAATAATCATGTTAATTTATACTTTGCATTCTTGAATCTTTTCCAAAGACGTTGTCCAGTATTCGTGTCAAAAGTTCCTGAGCGACCACGGGTACCTTCGGGACATCCAGAAATATCCCCCTCTTCTTCAACTGGTAAAGATTGCATTCGTGTGAATTTTTTCCCACCCATAGGCGAACTCCGTGCCTTTGTTTCAGTCTCAACTTGTAAAGAACTCATTCGTGTCAACAATGGATGTTTCGAAGAAGAAGCAGAGGTTCTGGTAAAAAAATCATAGTCGTTAAAAATTGGCTTATCTCTTATAATTACATAATTCAATTGAAATATATACAGTAGGAATATAGTTTACGGGTTTTGTCGTCATTGCAAACCGTAAATGACTTATTAGAAAATTTTCAAGCCCAAACTCAAATAGAAACATGGTTCTGGAATATAGGTGCACCTGGTACCATAAGAACGCGTAGTTCGCATTGTTCGCAATTCCCCAGTACTCAATTAACAATAGATTGAAATATTCCATAATTAATGTGAGATTGTTGAGATGACTTTTTCTGTACTTGAATTAATTCGCTCATCATATAAAATCTTATTGAAGTTGCTAATTAGTTATGTGGTTGATTTACTGTACGCTTATTGACATTATGCAAGGAAAACTCTCCCATTTGGGTACACACATACGAAATGAATTTGGCTCGTAAAGTAAGTTGAAATCGAAAGTGTATTGATTTATTCAAATAATAATTAAAGTTTATAAATTGTACATTGCACAAATATACATTAAAACAAAATGATCTTAGAGGTTAATGATTAACCTAAGATGGATGGTGCATAGGGGCTCGGTTCAGATAGATGTCAAAATGATAAATCGGAGAATGAAAACTTCAAAAGAATGCCTTACGTCGAATTAATTAATGTTTGAAAAGTGGGAAAAGATTTGATACAAGACTGAAGTAAGAGGTAAAAACAATATTGGGATTATTAAGGTTTATGTAAGTGTTTGAAATTCATCTTATTGAAAACAACGCAGGAGTGATGAGATAAAATAAAACTGCGCATTAAAATGCAACTGGTATTGTAAGCGATACGCATATATTTGTACAGTACATTATACACCCTAGTGGTTTTTGCAAAATTAAGATGTTCAACATAAAATTAGCAACTTTGGAAGGCGTAATCCGGCTTATTCTAATTGAAAAGTTGGATATTAAGCGTTAAAATTCACTCAATTAAATTAATATGTTAAAAATTAAAGCTGAGCAAGCCTCCCTTAATTTCCTCGCCTTTACTTCTCTACCAAAATTCTCATGCAGTTTTTTACTCCGGGCCAACTTATTAATCTATATATTTTAACAAATTGCGCCTCTATACGAAAAAAAAAATTGGACACTTTATTGAATTTAATATCTCAATAAAAATGACTAAATTGGCAATAGGTATCAAATGCCAATGGCATACAAAACTGAAATACTTAGATAGTCTTAAAAAAATAACAAGGATTTAAAAGAGTGAGTTGAAAGAATAAAAAAGAGCAAAAAGTGAGGCGTGGAGGTGCGGGGCAGGTAAAATTCAGCAATAGTTGTCAGTCAAACCTTGACATAGATAACCAATACACAGATGCAAATATTTATGATTCATGATTTATCTGACAAATTAATTAATTAATTTCAGCATGGTCTCGCTATGTATCCGAACATTTCACCACCCATTCGGGCATCATCGGTTTTGAGGAACTACACGAGTCCGAATACTACAAAACTTTCAAATTGAAA